>PVLA01001501.1:196737-286627 GCA_004027455.1 Hydrochoerus hydrochaeris
GGGGGGGGGGGGGGGGGGGAGTTCAGACCTGCAGACACAGGTGACTTCTGCAACACCACAGGCCTCCACAGCAGTGCAGCAGGGCAGTGCAGCAGTGGAAGCTGTTGACGGCACAGGCTGTTGACGGCACAGATTCAGCTGTCCTGTGGGAGAGGGCATTGGCTGGGAGTCATCTTGGAGAGATGCCAATTGAGCTCAGAACTCAGAACACTGCAGCCACCTAATGGCTCCCAGCTGAATTCAATCCCACAGGTGCGCTGACTGCTGCAAGCTAAATGGGTCTGGTTCCAACCTCATGGCCAGAAACCAGTCTGAACTTCAGGGAAAACAAAAATGCAATGCTCACTGCCTCACCCTTAAAGCTACTGCTGGTATCCTGGGATAAATCAACACAGACCTGGACTCCGTCTCCACACGTTGTCTACCAGTGGCAGCAGAGACAACTTAAAATGAACATATTTTTCCTTCTCTTTTTTGTTTGGTGTTGGTTTGGTTTTTTTGGGAGGACTTGAGCTTGTTTTTATATGAGTGTGAAAGTGGTTTCTGGTTTTTTTTTTTGTTTTTGTTGTGGTGATGGTTCTGTTCTGTTCTTCCTTTTCTTATTGTGATGGAAAAGTTAAAAATCAATAGTCCTATGCTGTTAAGATGTGTTCGTCCAGCTCACTACACAGACCATTAGACTCAGCCTTGACTCACATGTCAGCTGAAACTTAAGAGATAGTCCAACCTGACTCAGTCTGACCACATCCATCTGGACTGCCTGTACTGTCTGACATATAAACATGCTTTATTTTTAAGGACTGTCTGAGATAAGCCAGTCAAGGATATGCTTAGTTTCAACCATCCCCTCAGCAACTGCTCCCTCTCTATTTTCTCTCTCCAATAGACAATCCCTCTAACCTGCCCAGAACCTGCCTGACAACATAGGGCTTGATTCATGTAACCTGCTATCAGCTTTTGTATGTCCTGCTT
This sequence comes from Hydrochoerus hydrochaeris, assembly GCA_004027455.1. Taxonomy (NCBI): domain Eukaryota; kingdom Metazoa; phylum Chordata; class Mammalia; order Rodentia; family Hydrochaeridae; genus Hydrochoerus; species Hydrochoerus hydrochaeris. The sequence goes on from PVLA01001501.1 coordinate 197,710, forward strand.
ACAAAATGTGTGTAAGTTTCTGTTTCACTCTCAGCTGGGGCTGGTAATTTGGAACTGATTCCCACCAGCCTGCCAGAATAATCAATCATTGCCTTGTAAACTCAGTGCACAGCATCTTCCATTTGGTTTGATACCAGATTTCTGCAACATTATCTCTTTTCCTCCTGCCTTCTGCATCAGTTTCCCAAAATCTTCATGATCCTTTGACCTCCAGCCTTGCTCCTAATCTCTTCCTCTTTTATTTCTCTAATCTTCCCTCTCCTCCCTTTAAAATTTTACCCTTCAGGGTAAAATTCTCCCCTCAGGGTAATATTGAGGGCTTATTTACTACTTACCGTTTTCTGTTTTGTTTTAGATTTTGTTATATAACCACAAATCTAGTTCTTACTGTTAAAGGTGGCAAATTAATGGTTACTTCAGTTTGTCAATATCTAGGCTGTGTTTGATGCTATTATTATTGCTGATTGTACCAATTTAGCCAAAGTGACATAATTATTCTACCCAGCTATTCATCCTGGTATACTAAGACTGAGATTACCTAAGGGTCATAGAAAATACTATGAGCCAGTGCCTAAGAACCAAGGGCTGGGCCAGGAAGGCAGCACCTTCTCATGCCCTATAAATTGAAGAGAAACGATCTTCCAACAGACCCAAACCCCAGGAGCCAGCTGTGCCCACAAGACACCTCTGGGAAGTAGTCATTAACTAATGGTTGTAAATACTAACAATAAAGCTACTTACCATAGGCAATTTATAAGCATCAACCCAGAAAATAAACTAAAAAAGAAAATGAGAAGAAACTTAAACAAAATGCAAAGCAGACATGCAGTTCAGTGAAGGAAAACTCAGTGGGTAATAAAGTGGGACAATCCAAAAGCCGCCCACCTCGCCTCTGAAGTGAGCGGCCACAGGAAAATGAAGGAGGCTCTAGAAAAAACTAAAAATAGTTTCTCAGATAACTACATAGATGTGACCATAATGAAAGACATGGTTAGTGACTTTAGAGCATATACAGATGGAACAAAACCAGACGTGCTTAGGAAAATGATGGAAACCATGAATGCCTAACGTAGGCAACAGATTAAAACAGCTATCCAGGAGATTCAAAATTCCATCAAAAGTACCTGAAGCAGAATAAACCTATAAGGAGATAACCTCAGATATAGAAGACAGGTTTGTGGTTAGTGATCATGAAAAAATTTTTCTAAAAAATAGGGCTGGGGATATAGCTCAGTGGCATGAGTGCTTGCCTGGCAAGTGTGAGGTCGTGAGTTCAATTCCCACATGGGGGGAAAAGAGTGACCATGAGAAATCAGCCCAGCAGCTGGTAGAATAACTTAAGATTTATTGAAATCAATGAAAAAGCAGGAGAGAGCACAAATGATATTTTAAAAAACCTGTTCATAGATGTGACAGAAGAAAATTTCCCTGACAGGGAAAAAAGTATGACATGAAGATAAATGAGGCATACACAATTCCAATTAGCTGTGATCAAATCTACAGTAAGGCATATAATAATCAAGATCCAAGAAATCTAACACAAGAACAAAATATTGAAAGCTATTAGAAAAAAGAAACAAATTATCTATAAGGAAAGCCCATCAGAATCACAGCTGACTTTTCCACACAAACCCTCAGGCTAAGGAGAGCTTGGAGTGAAGTATTTCAAATCCTTAAATAAAACTATCTCTAGCTCAGATTAATGTAGCCCACAAAACTATCTTTCAAAGTTAATGGAGAAATGAAATACTTCTATAACAAAAAACACCTGAAAAATTCATCAACACCAAACCAACACTGCAAAATATTCTGAAGGACATTTTAAAAAGGGATAACATGGACTAAAACTCCATGAACACCAACAAAATGAATCCACCAGGCAAGGCAAACAATTAAATGGAGTAGACGTGGGCAAGGGAAGGGAGCCAACAACAGGAAAATAAAATGACAAGGATAAGAGAATACATATCACAGGAGGCTGAGGCAGGAGGATCATTACAAGTTTGAGACCAACCTAGGCCACTACAAAGTGAGCTCAAGGTCAGCCTCAACTCTGGAGCTGGGCAAGCCCCGGTCACTGTACCGGCACGTCTTAGAGTCAGGTGACTCACGATCGAGCTGAGGTCACGGCCCTGCCAAGAGCGAGGGTTGGTGAACTCCAGACCCTCAGCTGGAGGAGGCGTTGCAGCAGGGAGTGGAAACAGCGAGTCAAGCTGCGTAAACTTTGGTGAGTGATGGGAACTGGATTCCCCAGAGCGGGAGGACCGGATAGACAAAATTTTGGAGTTGGGCAGGGCCGGCTTGATTCAAAACCCGAGGCGGCGTCCGGATAGCCCCTGCTCCAAAGCAGATTGGTGGGATCTGCTTGGGCTGGGCCAGGCCCCTGGTTGAAACCCAACAGCCAGGGATGAAGCTGTTCTGAGGCAGTGGCATCCCCAGGGAACACACAAACTTGCTGAAGCATCCACTGGGTGACTGACATAGCGGGAGGGGCTGGTTCTCAGCATGTACCTCACAGATCTGCAACGGACTAGGGGGAAGGCACTTCTCTAGCCAGAGCACTGCAGAAAAAACTGTAAGCAATATGAAAGGCCCAGAGACCTCCACCACCCAGCCGTCTGAAGGGGGCTGGAAACATGACAAGACAGAGAAACAACAAAAGGCCTCCAACCATGGAACCAGGGAAAGTGAGTCCAACAGAGGTAAATGCAGAGGAGGTTGAGGGCAGCAAACCTGTAATATCAGAGACAGCCTCATCGGAAATAAAGAAATACTTCCATGGCCTCATCAATGAATTTAAATCTGAAATTCTAACTCAGGTGAAGCAAGATATAAGAAGATTAATAAAAGAAGTCCTGGGTAATCCTCAAGTAGGCACAAATGAAAGAATAGAGGAACCCAGAAAAAGGAGAGAAACCTTTGATGAAGAATATAAACAAAACCTAGAATACATGAAACAGATCCAAAGAGAATATCAGGAAATTAAAAACTACATTGAAAGCTGGCAAAACCTTTTAACAGAAACTAAAGACAAACTTTCAAAACTTGAAGATAGATTTGCAACGTATGATCGTGAAAGGAAGGATCTCTTAAAAATAACAAGGAACCAGGAAGCAATGATACAAAGGCTAGAAGACGACAAAAGGATTTATAACCTAAGAATAAAATATGTGAATGAAGATGCAGTGACAAATACAAATGAAATAAAAAATCTATTCACAAAAATAAGGAAAATTTCCCAAACATAGGAAACGGAAATGATGTTCAGATATATGAGGCATACAGAACTCCAGCCAGCTACAACCAAAACAGATCTACACCCAGACATATAATAATCAGGATCCCAGAAATCCATCACAAGAACAGAATATTAAAAGTAGAGAAAAGAAACAGATTACCTGTAAAGGAAAACTCATCAAAATCACAGCAGACTTCTCAATGCAAACCATCAAATCAAGAAGAGCTTGGAGCGAAATATTCCAAGCCCTGAAAGAAAATAACCTCCAACCCAGAATGATGTACCCTGTAAAACTGTCTCTCAAAATTAATGGAGAGACAAGATATTTCCACGACAAAGAGGAACTGGGGGAGTTTTTGACCCACCAATCCAACCCTGTAAACACTAAAGGACATTCTACAGAGAAAGAAGAAAATCACCAGGGTTCCAGGAACAATGGCAGAAAGGCCTCAAAGAAAGGGGCAGACAGTGGAATGAAGGAGAAAAGTAAATGACTGAAAAACAGCATAGCAGAGATGAGACAGAGAAGATTGGTTATATCGCTGGTTTTTTGGGGGGTTTTTTTTGGTTGTTTTTTTTGGTACTGGAGATTGAACTCACAACTTTGCACTTGCCAGGCAGGCGCTTAAGCCACTGAGCTAAATCCCCAGCCCATATATCACTGTTTTATCTTGACTGATTTTATCTGAATCTGGTATACTTGAGAGTATCAAGTCTGAGAGTAGAAGCAACTGCTCTGAAGATGACAAAATTCAATAGGATACCCATTCTGGTTTGATTATTAACTGACTTTGAAGTCCTATAATATCTCCGACATTTAGATTTTATTAATAGTGTAATGCAATGCTAAGTTTAATTATACTATGTTTGACAATATAGACAATTTATTGAAAACAACAAGAGACATCATAGTAACTACTGTAGATCACCTAGTATTGTGGTTTTATATGTCCTTTTCATTTCGTGTTTCTCTAGGAATTTGTATTGTTGACTTGTTTTGATTTGTTTCTCCCTCTAATACAATACAGAAAGGCTAGATATACATGTAGAGACTTATATATGTGTAGAACTTCTGAGTAGTTTATGAGAATGGACTATAGTTATTATAAAAAAAAGAGAGGAAAAGAAAGTATTCTAAAGGATATAACTGCATGTATGTTTGAGTGTGTGGGATTGATGACCATGTTGCTAAAGTTTTTGTTGGATGGATGAACAGGACTGGTTGCAGTCTCACTGTTTGGATGCCCACTTTGTAGGCTTTACTTATGTAACTTGAACAACTACTTCTAAGAGAAAAATATGTAATTATCAACTAGTGATTTCTTACTGGTTACTATTTTTGTTTTGTTTTTGAGATTTTGTATTATTTCTATCCTCTGTTTCATATTTTTTATTTAAATACAAAAAAAAAAAAAAAGGTTAATACTAACCAAACATCACCCACCAGTCAAGTTAGGAAAGTAGAGTACAGTTAGTGAATAATTTATTAATGAATTAAACTAACACCACTATCAACATGACTTACTGGAACTGTGGGAACATGGTCAGGGGATTATTATTATTATTTGGCCACTTTTGAGACAGGGTTTTGTTATGCTGTTCAGGCTGGCCTTGAGCTCACTTTGTGGCCTAGGCGGGTCTTGAATTTGCCGGGATTACAAGTGGCACACAGCTGATTTGTAATCCCAGCACTTGTAATCCCAGCACCTGCCTCAACTCCCAAGTGCTGGGATTACAAGTGTGTGCCACAACGCCAGATATTATTACTGTTTTTGTTGTTGTTGTTGTTGTCTTTTTGAGACAGGGTCTCATCATGCAGTTCAGGTTGGCCTTGAGCTCAGTTTGTAGACGAGGATCGTCTCAAAATCACAACGATCCTCCTCCTGCCTCAACCTCCTGAGTGCTGGGATTACAGGCCTGCACCACCATGTCCAGCTAATTATTATTACTTTTTTAAATGACTTGTGTTACTTTTGATTTTAGTTCCAAGTAATTTACACTAAAGCCCTTCATAGCACTACTTGCTCTCTTTCTCTCTTAAATACTAAAACTACTATATGTGTTTTTGTTCTTGTTTATCTCTTTTGTCTTTCTTGTCTATTTTTTCCCCCCTCTTTAAAATAAAATTAAAAAAAAAAAAAGGTCAGCCTCAACTGTGTAGCAAGACCCTATCTCAAAAAGACAAAAAAAAAACAAAAAACCCCACGGGATTTAGCTCAGTGGCATAAGCGCCTGCCTGGAAAGTGCAAGGTCATGAGTTCAATCCCCGGTACCAAAATAAATAAATAATATCTAAACGGGGGAAAACAAATATGATGAGGAAAATATAGTAATAAAAGTTACCCAGTAAGAGTAAATTTAAAATAAAATTCAGTTTAAAAAAAAAGACAAAAAAGGAGAAAACATATCAGTTATAATCATCAATATTAATAGTCTCAATTCAATAATCAGACTGTCGGAATGTATCAAGAAGCAAGATGCAATATGCTGCATATAATTCAACAAGAAATTCTGACTGAAAGCCACAGGATGGAAAACAATATTCATGAAGCAGAAACCCAGAAAAAAGCTGGGTAGCTATTCTATTTTCAGACAAAGTAGATTTCAAGCCAAGACCGATTAAAAGAGACAAAGAGGTCACTACATCCTTATAAAGGGAACAATCCAAGAGGAATAGATAACAATCATAAATATATATACAACAAATACCAGTGCACCTAACTATATAAAACAAATACTAACAGATATGAAAAATCAAAGCATTAATACAACTATACAGGAGTACCACAATACCCACTGTCACAAATAGATCAATGAGACAGAATAATTAACAATGAAATATTAGAACTAAATCAAATATGCTTAGAAGTCTACAGCGTGTTCTACTTCACAACATCTGAGTATACATTCCTCTAAGCTGCACAAAGAACATTCTCCAAAACAGACCACAAACTAGCTCACAGAATATGCTTAAGTAAATACAAAGCTACTGAAATTATCCCATGCATATTAATCAGACCATAGTGCAATGAAATTGGAAATCAATGGCAAAATAAAGCACAAAAACTACATAAACACATAGAAATTAAATAACCCACTCCTTAGCCTGGCGTGGTAGCTCATGCCTGTAATCTCAGCACTTGGGAGGCTGAGGCAGGAGGATCGTTGCGAGTTTGAGACCAGCCTGGGCTACAAAGTGAGCTCAAGGCCAGCCTGAACTGCATAGCAAGACCCTGCCTCAAAAAGATTAAAAAAAAAAAATAACCCATTCCTGAACAACCAATGGGTCACAGATGAAATAAAGAAGTCAGACAGTTTCTACAATTAAACAATAACGGCAATACAACATACACAGAATTTATGGGACATAATGAAAGTAGTCCAATGAGGGAAATTTATAGCAGTGAATATCCATATTAGGAAAACAGAGTGAGCTCAAATAAACAAATGTTGAACCACAAGCTTCTAGAAAAAGAAGAGCAAGTCAAGCCCAAAGCTTGTATAAGGAGGAAATCATAAAGATCAAAGAAATTAATGCAATGGAGACTAAGAAAATAATACAAAGGATGAGTCAAACAGTTGGTTCCTTGAAAGATTAAATAAAATCAACAAACCCTTACCAACTTTATCCCCAAAAAATGAAAGACTCAAATGCATGCAATTAGGAATGAAAAGGGTAAAATCACAACAGACCCTGCAAAAATGCAGATCATCAACACCTACACTTTGAGAATCTGTATTCTAATGAGATGGAAAATGCAAAAAAAAAAAAAAAAAAAAAAAAAAAAAAAAAAAAAAAAAGACAAGATTCCTAGATACATATGAATTACCTAAGCTGAATCAAGAAGATATAAAAATCCTAAATAAACCAACATCAATAAATGAAATCAAAGATGTAATTAAAAACCTATCAACAAAGGAAAGTCCAGCCCTGATGGATTCACGGCTGAATTCTACAAGAAATGTAGAGAAAATCTAACATCACTGCTCCTCAAATTCTTTAATGGAACGGACAGGGAAGCAATGCTCCCAAATCCATTCCTGTAAGCAAGAATTACCTTCATACCAAAACCAGAGAAGAACCCAACTAAGAAAGAAAAGTACAGGTCAATCTCCTTAATGAACCTAGACACAAAAATCCTCAATGAGATACTGGTAAACAGAATGTACCAAACCATCAAGATTGTACCAGGCTGGGGATTTAGCTCAGTGGCATGAGTGCCTGTCTGGCAAGCTCAAGGTCGTGAGTTCAATCTCCAGTACCAAAAAAAAAAAGAAGATTGTACCCCATGATCAAGTAGGATTCATCCAAGGAATGCAGGGTTGGTTCAACATATACAAAATTAGTAAGTGCAATCAATATACCATATTAACAGAGCCAACAACAAAACCACATGATCGTCTCAACAGATGCAGAAAAGGTATTTGACAAAATCCAACACCGATTCATGATAAAAAGCTCTACAGAAAATTCAAATATAGTCTTTATCACAATCTGATAAAAACCATCTATGACAAACCAACAGCCAACATCATACTAAATGGTCAAAAACTGAAAGCTTTCACTCTAAAATTAGGAACAACAAAAGAATTGCCCACTGTCATGACTCTTACCCAATATCATTCTGGAAACCTTAGCCAGAGAAATTAGACAAGACAAGAAATAAAAGGAGTAACAATAGGAAAGGAAAAAGTTATCATGACTCATGGGTGACACAATATTCTATATAGAAGACCCCAAAACTCCACCAAAAGATTTTTAAACTAAATAAGCAAATTCAGTATTTTAGCTGAATACAAAGTTAATACTCAAAAATCAATAGCCTTCCTGTACACAAATAACAAATTCATTGAGAGGGAAATTTGGGAAACAACAATTTTTACAATAGCATCCAAAAAAATAAGATATCTAGGAATCAGTCTAATGAAGGAAGTAAAAGATCTCTACATTGAAAACTACAGTGCTCTGAAAAAGGAGATTGAAGAGGAAATCAGAACATGGAAAGAGATCCCTTGTTCTTGGGGAGGAAAAACCAATACAGTGAAAATGGCCAAGTTTCCAAACTGTTATACAGACTTAATGTAAGTCTGATCAAAATTCCACATATCTCACAGTGTTAGAGAAAAAAATCCTAAAATTCGTTAGGATCCATCCAGAAGAAACCTAGAATAGCAAAAGCAATTCTGGGCAACAAATGTAAGGCAAAAGGCATCACAATCCCTGACTTGAAATTATTTCACAAAGCTACTGTGATAAAAATAGCAAGGTACAGGCTGGGGATTTAGCTCAGTGGCATAAGTGCCTGCTTGGCAAGCGTGAGGTTGTGAGTTTGATCCCTGGTACCACCAAAAAAAAAAAAAAAGAAAAAAGAAAAGAAGCAGCAGCAGCAGCAAAGTACTAGAAAAAAAAAAAGATTTGAGGATTTAAGGAACAACTTCAGACATACTTAAATACCTTACCTCTGACAAAAGTGCTAAACACATTCAATGGAAGAAAGACGTCCTCTTTAATAAATGGTGCTGAAAAACTGACCTACATGCCAAAGAGTAAAATTAGACTCATATCTCTCACCATGCACTTAACTAAAATTGAAACATATCAAAGATCTAAATATTAAAATAGAAACATTAAACCTGCTAGAAGATAGAATAGGCAAAACTCATGAAAACATTGATATAGGCTAAGATTTTATGAACAAAACCCCAGTCACACAGGAACTATCACAAAGAATCAAAAATTGGGTATCATCTTATTAAAAGTTTTTGCACAGCCAGAGAAACCACTAATGGAGTGAAAAGACAACCCATGGTGTGGGGAAAATGTTTGCCAGCTGTTCCTCAAAGGATTACTATTGAGAACATATGAAGAACTAAAACAAATCAGACCCCTCAAATTTAAAGACCCAGCCAAAAAATGGGCATTTGAGATAAATACACACTTCTCAGATGAAGAAGTGCAAATAGCAAATAAATGCATGAAAATAAATGTTCAACATCATTGATCATTCAAGAGATGCAAATTAAAACAACACTGAGATTCCATTTCATCCCAGAAAGAATGATTATTATCAAGAAATCAGCCAATAACAACTGCTGGAGGGGATGTGGGGAAAAGGAACCCTATTCCACTTTTGGTGGGAATGTAGACAGGTGCCACCACTGTAAAAATCGGTGTGGAGCCAGTGGCTCAAGTGCTTGCCTGGTAAGCACAAGATCATGAGTTCGCTCCTTGGTACCAAAAAAAAAAAGAGAAATCAGTGTGGAGATTCCTCAGAAAATTAAGATTTGAGAGGTTCCATTTGGCCCAGCCATTCCCCTCCTGGCTATCTTCCCAAAAGAATTAAAAGCATCATACCACAGTGACACATGCACACGTTTATGGTGGCAGTTTGTAATAGCCAAATCTTGAAAACCCAAGTGCCCATCAATTGATGAATGGATAAAGATGTGGGTTTTTTATACAAGGGAATACTACTCTGCCATAAAGAAGGATATGCTTGAGATATGTCCAGGAAAATGGATGTACTTGCCAGGCAGGCACTGTGCTGCTGAGCTACATCCCCAGCCTAAATCCATACTCTTAAGTGAAACAAATCAGATAACACATGTAGAAATACCACATTATTTCTCTGGTGTGAGAAACCAAAAGCATAAATAAGAACCAAAAGTATAATGCATTGTGAAATAGGAAGAACACATTCAAATAGGAAAGGGAACAAGGGGAAGGGAAGAGGAAAAGAAGGGGAAAGTTTAAAAAAAAAAAGAAAAAGGAAGGAAAACATGGAAACCAAGCTTTTTGTAAATGGGTATTTTGGTTACTTTTCTCTCTTGTTGTTGGGACAAAATATCCAGCACCCAAAATTAAGGAAGGAAAGGTTTATTTAGCTCAGAGTTTGTGCAAGTTTCAGTCCATAATCTGCTAGATCCAAGGGTGGCTCATAGCAGAGGGCAACAGTTCATGGCGGCAAAAAACAGCAAAAGCTAATAGAGCAAAAAGCGGGGGCAGAGGGGCCGGAGAGAACCTTATATTGTATGTAGGCCACACCCACTGAGGTGTAGCTGTCACACCCGTCACCACAGCACTGGACCATGAATCCATGACAGACTCTAGCAGCCTTTGCCTACGCTTATATGAGGCTCTGGGGGGACATCCAGACATAAACCATAACACTGGGGAAAGGAGGAAGGCTTGAAGGGCACGTTGGGAATGGGAAAAAAGTTGTTTCATATACATGTACAAAAAAATAAGGTTGGGGAAAAAAAAACATATTCAAACCATAGGGTTAACTGCCCAGTATCCTGAACAGATGCTCCAGATGGTCTATTTCAGAATCACTAGGATGACTAGGTGACAGAGGACCAGAAAACCCTTGACTATGCTTAAGACCTGGATTTTTTCTGTCTCTTCCACTCCACACAAAAAACTCCAAATCACAAAACTAATTTGACATCATTACAAGGCAGTAGTCCTAACAGCCACTGTAAGTTCAGCTGTAAGTTCACTGTAAGTTCAGCTTGAACCCTCCTTGTCCACAGTCTTATGACTGCCCTGAATCAATCTTTAGGAAGAACAGTGTTTTCACGGAGAAGCCTCAGAGCTGACTGGAACAGTAATCCGTATCTGGCCATTTGTACTACCTTTGTTGTAAGTTTTATTATACATTGGATGCAGACTATACATTTCTTCCTGTGATACAGATGCAGAACTAACTTGATCTCATATTTGCTGAGTAGAATGGGCCACAAGACTGGCAGACAATTAGAGCTGGACACAAAGACAGCACACTCAAGGAATGCCATGCACTGGAATCCACACCCAAAGACGTAAGGACAGAAGACAGTCATCTCTTTCCTTCACTGACCCCCGGGGCCCCCACAGGCTGGTATCCCTCCCACTCCAATCAGATGATTTAAAGTAGACAGTTTAGCTTCATAGACACATGGATGCTTCCTGACACCTTCTTCTCAGATGGATCTATGTTCCCAACATCTACAGGACTATTTCCTCAAGCTGGACAAAAGTGCTGGCACACAGCTGCAGCCACTCCATGAGCTGCCTTTACCATCAATTCCAGAGACTTAACTTTTGAGAAGCCTGTCCAAGGTCACTACTGATAGAGTCTAGACAGGGAACACCATCAGCTCAAATGAGTACACCCGCCATCTTAAAAGAAACGGAGATTTCATTTTACTTAGGTCACAGAGGACACATCACAAGCCACAAGCCTGATTGTTTCTCTGACCCATCTCCTTGCCAAAAAGTGCTATTTTAGAAAAAGCATCTTAGCCTGCAAGAGACTTAGCCAGAAAGATCAGTCAGGTTTAGCAATAAACCGGCTTAGAGCTGAGCTCACACCCCTTCTTTCCTGCTGAACTACAGCAGCTTAAATTGTCACATCACTGAGAACTGCTGTCATTTTAGCCATAGCAGTCATGTACCACGTGACAATGTTCAGTCAGCCCTGGGCCCCATGTGTGATTGCCTAGCGTCACTGCAGCCATCTGGTTTGCCAAAGTACACATTGATGCTCAAGTAACAGTCACCTAACAACACCCTTCTCTGCATGTGTCGTCATGAGTAAACAATGAACAAGTATAGTTTCTGTAACTGAGCACAAATAAATGTAAGGTATAAAACCATGTAGTCAACAGGTTACAAAAATAGATATTTATTATGCTGCAATGCGCTTGTATTATACAGAGACTTTGTCACAATACACTTAAGTCTTTGTGTTAAATATAAATTAAACAAACCCAAAAAACCTATAAACAAATTGAGAAAACTGCCAAAAATCCTTCTAAGCCGTGACTCTTTGTTAAAACTGTTTGATATAGGGGTAAGTGACTCACCATGAAGCCATGGACGGTGGATGGCACCGTCTAGGATGAGTTGTTCAATTCAGGGCAACCAGACACCTCAGCCAAAGCGCATCTTTGTGTAAAGCCAAGGGCTGCACCCGTTAAGCCACAGGCTAACTCCACAGCAGCACAGGGGAAACACTCATGAGACACGCCACACTGTCTCAGAGCATGAATTTCAGAGGACCCAGTAACATGGAGAATGGCCACTTCACCTCCCAGAGCCTTTCCAGGTCCTTAGCCTAAAAGCGAATGTCTAAAACCGACCGGATAGGAGTTTGTCAACAATATTCGCAAACAGCAAAACATACACATAAACACAAAGTACAGGAAACCTGCTGCATTTCAAAATGAAAAGATTCAGATGCTGAGCCCAAGACAGGATATGCTACTGCAGCCCGAACTACCGGGTCCTCCACTCAGTCTGAGACTGCATCCCTGAGGCACAAGAGTTACGTGCTCCCGAGTCTCCTTCATGGAGCTGCCCACAGTCCCCGCTGCCTCCCTCAGGCAGGCGGCTGACAGCTATGGAATGTGCTAAGAACCACACATGCCCTGGGCCCTGGAAGGCAAAGCCCAGCCCAGCACTTTCCACCCCACGCCAGCTCCCGGTTGTACGTCTGCAGTTCAGAAACTCAGCAGCAGTCTCAACTCTCAGAGAGCTGGAGGACGGCCTGTGCACTGCCACCTCGGTCCCCAAGAAGCACACACGGGGACGAAGCCCGACAGGTCAGTTACGAGACTCAGAGGCGATGGGGCTGCGGACTGTGGACATGAGGTGCGACTTGTAGGTCTTGCTCAGGCCTGTCATCCAGAACTTCAACAGCTTGACATTGTCCTCCTCTGACGCCCCGAGAACGCTCAGGAGCTTCTGCGTATCCTCCTTGGGCCGACTGTCCACCTTGGTGAATTTAAAGAGGACTTTCACCTTGCTGCAGAAAACCAAGAACACACACTCAGCTGATAGCTCAAGCACCAGAGCTCATGGGGTCTAAACGGTTTCAAGACCAGCAGGAGCTCTGCGGACGCAGTGGGGACTCCCACTGTGGGAGGAGGCAGCAGCTCATCACAGGGCAGGCACACGCGCACACTGGCCTGTCAACACAGCCAAGAGAAGGGCCGTGCCAGGCACCAGCAGCTCCCACAACTCAGGAGGCTGAGGCAGGAGGACTGTTTTAAGCACAGGAGTCTGAGGTCACCCTGAACAACACAGTGAGATCCATTTCAAAAAACAAAACAAAAAAAAAGGAAATGGGGCAGAGCTGTCCTTAAATTCATTTAAAAAAACAGGTTTCAGGGCATCTGACTAATAAAATTTGATTAGGAAATTACTAAAAGCAAGACAAAAGAAAAAAACAAAGTAATGTGTTTAAGAAAAGAAAGGAAAGGAAATGAAACATGCGGGGGTTTCAAAAGTTCACTAAGCAGTAAAGGAACAGAACCTCAGTTACGAACCTTCTCTGCATGCGGCCTCCTTCTTTGCCCCCAACAGCACTGAAGACAGAAGCTGCCCCTACCTCACAGATGCGGAGCAGGAGCAGGACACACTGGCTCCCCAAGGCCACCAAGGTTATTAAATGGCAGGACTGGTGTCTGAACCCCACTCACAACCACTACTCTCACCAGCTCCACAGCGCCAAGCCTGGCCTTCTGCAGAACCAGTCCCTGCTTTTCCTCCGCGAATGTGCTGTCACGGGCCGCCCCCCCCCCCCCATGGGCAGGAAGTCCGCACAGTCTGACAGCTTGTGCTTACTTCATCCACTCCTCCTTCAGGCAGACGAGGCACTGGTCCACCACGTCCACAGACAAGTTCTGGTTGGTCAGCGCTGCTTCAATCTTATTCAGGATGGTGGGGCCAACTGCGGACAAAGCAGAGGCAGAGGGCCCGCAGCGCCTGGCTCAGGAGCAAGCCCTGAGTGCTCCGATCCAGGGCAGCCCCAGCAGTGGCACCCACCTCGGTCTGCAGCCACTGGGCTCCCACTGGTCACTACAAATTCATACTTGCTGAGAGACTGGTCATCCTCACACCCGACTGGATGGAGGGTGGAGCGCATGGCTGTGTGGACCTCCACAGTGACAACAAACTCTGCGACAAAGCAAAATACAGCATCCTCGTTTCACCCGACAAGCCCATCACCCTGTACCACATTACTGCATATCAGCCAGGAGCCACCACCAGGCAGAGGCCTCCTGAAACTGAGGCTCTCATGGTGAAAATTTTGCCATGTGAAAACAGAGTTAATAGGCCACTTCTGCCTCTTGTTAAGGTAGTAATTTTTTTTGTGGGGGGGGCGGCGACTGGGGAGCGAACTCACAACCTCATGCTTACCAGGCTACTGAGCACTAAACCAGTAACTTTAATATTATAATAATATACAACCATCACCCATCTATCACTTCATACTAAGTGGCACTCTAAGGGTGGTCTTGTCACCCCATCTTGTAATTGTCAGGCAGACTGAGAAGTTCAGTAATTTGGCCACGGTCATACAGCTAGTGATGACAGGAATTTCCAATCCACCTCTTAACTCTAACGCCACCAAGATTACAGGCCCTGCCCTGTGGGTCTCAGGACCCAGTCTACAGGGACGATCAGTTCAGAGCTCTAGTGGTCACTCTCTGCCAGCTCTTCCACATCATGTAGCGCTGAGCATGGCCACCCCTTCACGACATGCACTGGAGTCACTGTCCTGCCTACAAGGCCAGAATTACATCCAAACTGGCTCCTGAGTGTCCCCAAGCTAAGCATGAAGGGCCGACACATCCGTGGCTCTACCCAGGAGGGAGACCAGTCACCATGGAGCAGGGCCCAACTTCATTTGCGATGCCCATGAGGACAGCAAAGCCAGCAAGGACCAAAAGTGGGTGGGAGCCCACCAAGAAAAGGCAGCCAGCAACAAACACTCTTACAACTGCACTGGTCCTGTCCCTAGCGCAGCAAGCCTCACGAGTCCGAGAACGAGTCTCCAGCTGCCTATTTCTGTAGTCCCCCATACACACTCTACCCCCAGACTGGGACTGCTACCCCTGAGAACCACAGCCCCTGCCAGCCACCACCACCCGTTCTGAAGGCAAAATGGTTCCAAACATGGGTCCCCTGCCTCAAGACAGCAGGCTGCATCCTAGAACCCAGGACCGAGATCGAATCCCGCCTCTGGGCTGAGGTGTGGCCCCCTAGGAGGCTCTGCAGTGGGCAGTACGTACCTGAGGACAGCACGTGGACGGGGATCTGCACGTGCGGGCTGAGCCCCAAGAAGTTGCACCGGTAGGCCTCCTCATACTGGTTGCTATATGGGATGATGCGGACACAGCCTATGGGCAACATGGTCTGCAGGGGACAGATGGCTCAGAACCTGCCACTACAAGGAACCCACACCCACACGCCCTCTGTAGCCAGCCCGAAGCCTCCTTCCACAAGGTCATCTCCCACTGCAGGGCCCCAGCTCCCCTCCTGGCCATCGGTCACACACTGACTCCCTCTGCCCCTTGCTCTGCAGTGTGAACTGGTATGTTACACTGACTTCTTGCACGTTTGCCTCTTCCCCTCCCTCAAAGAGCTGGTAAGCTTTGTGAGATGGGGCCCTGCTCCTTTCTACATTCCCACACCTCAGTAGCCAGCAGGGAGACATGCACCTTCCTTCTAGGACTTAAAGCACCAGGCCACTGCCTCTGTGCACTGTGTCTACCCCCCCAGCCCTGCCCATGAAGAAGAAGGCTGTGCAGAGGACAGGGCCAGACCCATACCTGTGGCTTGTTTGACGACTGAAGGCTTGGGGAGGGGCAGGCGGGGCAGCTGTCTGTCTATCAGGACAGCACAAACTCCCCACCCTGGAAACAGCATTGCTGACTGCCACTTATAAGAGGCGAGAAGACACTGGTCTTGGACTCCAGCATGGACAGGTCACAGGCCCTGCACTGAGTGGCAGGTAGCCTGGCCTATAGTCAGGTACGAGGTCCCTGTGGTTGGCCCCCACAACAGATGATAAAAAGCACTCTTACCCTAAGAACGTCAAATGCTGACTGGACCAGGTCCACATCTCTGCTCTTCCAGATCACCTGGTTCCCCATGAGAACATGCCAGGCCAACATGCGGAATGACGGGGCCCCCAGCACCTGAAACAACATGCAGTGCTCTCTGCCTAGAGCAGTGGTCAGGTCTCACCTCCTTCTGAAGGAAGTTACCTTCTTCCTTTGGAAACTTTGTATGACAAAGGGGTATGCAATCGGAAAAGAGAAAGCCACTTCTCAGGAACCTGGGCGACTTCCCCGAGGTTGCCAGGGGATGAGGAAAGTCTCCAGATCTGTACCTACGGGCTACATTCCGAAGCTCTTGCACCCGTAAGAGCTTTCCCCCTAAATTTTACTTTTAAAATAAGAAGCAACAAAGTATTATCTTTCCCAGCATTTACCTTCTCTCTACAGACATGCTGTACTTTACTGAGCCACTGAGGTAAGCTGCAGATAGCACGACATGACTGCACCCAAGAAGACCATGGACTGCACCCCACAGCCCAGCCCATGCCTCCCCGAAACATGACAGCCAGTCACAGACTGCGCCATGCTCCTAGGGCATCCCTTACAGATGCAGTTCTTTGAATCCTGGTGTCAACACAGGGCCAAGACTGCTCTCAGCTGTCAGGTCTTTTACTCTCTAATCTAAATATTTCCTCTTCGTCACTCTCAGAATGTTGACATTTTAGAAAAAGATAGTCTATTGTCTTGTTCCTTCTAGGAACCCAAGCAGGACTCTGAAATAAAACTAAAAAAACACACAAACAAAAAAGAGGTGACAGTTACACATCTTAACAAACTCCACCAACCTCAAAGTACCCTGGTCCCTGGGGGAATTCAAAATCCTTCCTAACATTAACCCATGTAAACATGTGACAAGGCGTTTCAGTCCAAGACATGATGAGGATGGAAGAAGCATTTTTCATGCAGAACCCCAGGGGGGCTTCTGACATTAAATCATCTTACCTGCTTCCTTTTCCAAAATAAAAGTAAATTTCATGTTCATTATGAAAATGAATACAGAAAAATATTTTAAAATGAACAACCTGTCTTCATATCAAGCAAGCCTGGCCTCTCACCTGATCTAACACACCGCAGCTGTTCTGGTGTGTCAGACTGCTGTTGCACACATGTCACACACACGGATCCCCTGTGCCACACTCCTGGCCTGCTCTCTTTGACTTAATGACATTTCACTGTTCTGGCATACCCCGACTGCTGTGTTTGGACATTCAAGTTGTTCTCAGTTTTTTATAAAAATAACAATTGCTTTCAACTCTTGGTCTCAGGTGCACACAAACCAACAGTGCTATTCAAACCCTTTAGAAGGTTCTAGAAAGTAGATGTGGTGGCGCATGCCTATAATCCCAGCACTTGGGAGGATGAAGCAAGAGGATCCAGGTCAGCCTGAGATAGGAAGTTCAAGGTCAGTCTGAACTATTTAGTGAGACCCTGTCTAAAAACGACAACAATGAAGAGGTTCTTCTAGAATATCAAGATCAGAGGCCAGGGCTGGGATTTAGCTCAGTGGCGCAGCCTCTGCCTGGCAAACATGAGGTCCTGAGTTCAATTCCCCATACCAAAAAAGATCAGAAGCCACAGGCTACCTTTCCAAGCCTTTGTCTGAACACAGATCCTATACTGTTACTAAAAGGGGAAAACGCCTAAAATGGGGGCATACGCCTATAATCCTAGCACTCTGGGAAGCTGAGGCTAGAGGATTACAAGCTCAAGTCCAGCCTAGTCGAACAGGAAGACTACCTTAAAATGTAGCACTGTAAAGGCAATCATTATATTATTGCAAATATGTGCTAATAAAAAATAAATAAGGTGTCTTTTGCAGGAGGATTCCAAGATACAGTCTCATTACATAGTTTGGGCTGGCCTCAAATTCACAGCAATCCTCCTGCCTCAGTCTCTCAAGTGCTAGGATCACAAGCATGTGTCATCATGCCCAGCTATAGAATAAATACTTTTTAAAAAGGGCTGGGGAGGTAATTCAGTGGGAAGGTCCTGGGTTCAATCCTCACTATAAAATAAAAGTAAAGTAAAATAAAATAAGTAGTGATCCTATAGCTAATACACACCCAGATGCTCACGTATCTTCAGCCACTGAGAAGGTTCTTGGCCACTCCCTTGGAAGAAGTCAGGCCAGAGGATGGTGTACTGGTCAGAGAGGCCTGGGCTCTTCTGCTGGGTTCTGACAGGGGCAGCTCTAGCCTCTGCTGCTTACCTGTCTCATGTGCCGAAGGGATTTGAACACAGATAGCTTCCGGGGTTGCCAGTTTCCACAGTCTGACAACAAGGATGAATCTGTCAGACACTTGGTCAGCTCCCGCCCTTCCGTACTCTCTGGCAATACCGCGGCCTTCTCCTCCTCTTCAGCCTCAGAATTGTCCCAGCTTTCTGACTCCTCTTCTAAATCTATAGGAGAGATAAGGATAGTTACTGAATGTCTCTCCCCAAATGTGACAGACTTGTCCATCGGTCTGAGAGCCCTGAGAGAAGGCTTCAAGGCTGTTTACACAGCCTGGGTATAACACTGTGTTTTAGGATGACTTACTAAAAGTTGTCTCCTCATTGGTGGGAAATGCCCCAACACTGATGAGAATGCAGCACTGCACATTTACTCAGTATGTGCGCCACTAATGCTCTTCCAGGGTTCCACACACACAGCCCTCTGACTTCCTGAGTCAACACTACCACCCCCATTTCTCAGGTAAAAACAGAAAGGTTTGTTTTAGTCTTCGTAACAGTCTTCATACATAATTGCAATCCCGCTCCATGTGATGATAAGACCTGAGGAGAAAGTTGTGCATGACGACGAAACCGGGTCCATGTAATTCCAAAGCATGTGCTGAGCCCCTGCTGTTTCCTTATGCCCAGCACGATCTAGATCATAGCAGAGCACCTGGCATCTCACAGCCCTGAGAGCTTCTGAATCCTGACTTCTCTATGCAAAGATACCTCAAGACACTGACCCTACCACCTACATTGGCCTTGGAGTCCGTGACTGGCACAAAAATGAATGGTGACAGGGCCACAGAAGACACGGGCACATGAGGGTGAACGTGAGCATGCAGTGCTCCTGCTAAGACCTCACTCCTGACCATCCCTGCCCAGGAAGAGCTTGCAAGTGTGCAAGGATGAGCCTAAAAGCGCTCCAAAGGGTAGAAGGCCCATTCTTCACAAACTAAAGCACAACATGCATTATTAGCGACAGACTGTGCCCAAGGTGCACCTCAGGTCTACTCTCCTGCACCAGGGTCCCTGGAAAGTGAGTCTGACACACAGGACTCTGAACCCCAGGCGTAGAGATTCTGACCATGAACTTGGGGAAACAAGGACTTGAGAGGCTGGGGGACAATTCCCTCTTCTGGAAAACTTTGGCCCAAGTGACACACCACTTTATTTGTTCCAAGCAAACAATAAGAGACTGTCTACACGGACAGGCTCTTGGCTATCATCATAAGATAGAGGCAGGAAATATTCAGTCAGTTTTCTCTTGGACATCCCTAATCTTGAACTCTATTCATCTATCTAGGGAATAATTTATTTAAAAACACCATCAAGGGTGTCAGGGACATAGCTCAGTGGCACAATGCATGCCTGGCAAGTGCAAGGTCCTGGGTTAGATTCCTGGAACCAAAACAAACAAAAACAAACAACACCATCAATGAAAATGAGACAACAGAGCACAACAAAAACATAAAGAGCAAAGGGCTAGATTTTAGGAAGGTCCATCACAGACTTTCTCAGAGCCATGTCTCCCCTGGAGTCCAGGAGCCAGGTGGCCCCTTGGCGACCACAGGCAACCCCTCCCCCGAGCAGCACAGGGCTCACCAGCGAGCTTCTCCATCTGTACCAAGGTGTCCTCTGTTGGCGCACCCTCCAGGAGCTTCTCTGTCAGCCGGCTGCCACACGCTTTCAGGAGCCTACAGGATACAGTGTCAAGTAAGATTTCTGGCCTAGGAGAAGCCGCACCCAAAAAGCACATCAAACTCCTTGATCCGACTGCAAGTTTACAGGAAACACAGGCCTAAACGAACAAGATGGCCGGGCACAGTGGCCCAGCCTACGGCCCTACTGACACAGGAAGCTGAGGAAATGGGCTGCTTGAGCCCAGGAGTTCAAGACCAGCCTGGATAACGTAGTGAGAACTTGCCTTACACAAACATCCTAGCTGCCACCACAAGGACACAGCCTGATCCAGAATGTAGGCCATTCTGCAAGACATGACTGAGGTCTTTCATGAAAGGGCAAGGGAAAAATGGGGGGGGGGGGTTGCTAGTGAGAGGAACTGCTTGTTCTGATCCCAATTCAAAAGTCATTTTTGAGCCTGGAGTGTGGTTCAATGGTAGGACACTTGACCTGCATGCACAAGGCCCTGGGCTCCATCCCCAGCACAGCAAAAAGGTCACCTCTGAGACCAAAAGGAACAGTGAACATGCACTGGATACCAGGAATTACTCCATTGTGTTGGAAAGAAATAACAGTATTATGGTTATATTTATACTTGAAAATCCAGGGCTGGGGATGTAGCACAGTGGCATAAGTGACTCCCTCTCCCTGGCAAGCACAAGGTCCCAAGTTTGATTCCTGGTACCAGGAAAAAGAAAAAAAAGAAAAAAAAAAAAAAACTAATCCAAACTTCAAGGATATTTATACTTGAAATGACACACCAATATTTATTTTAAAAATATTCTAGCAGGGTATGAATTACACCTGTAATCCAGGACTTCGGAGGCTGAGGCAGGAGGATCACAAAAGTTCAAGGTCAGCCTAGGCTACAGAGTGAGTTCACAGTCAGCCTGAACATAAGATCCTGCCTCAAAAAAATAAAATAAAATAAAATAAGTCAAATCAAATCTAGAAAAATAGAATACAGTACAATTTTAATAACTGCTAAGGCTAAATGGAAGATGGTAACTTTTATTCTACTTTGGGTCTGTCTCAAATCTCTGTAATAAAAGTGGCTTTTAAAATACAGGAGTAGCTAAGACAGCAGGCTTTAATTGTTGTCACCATAAATTAAGTGATAAATGTGTGAGGCTGTGGTGGCGCACACTTTTAGTCCAAGCACTTGGGAGGCTGAGCCAGAAAGGCTGCGTGAGTTCAAGGCCAGCGTGAACTACATAGTAAGAATTAGTCTCAACAGCCCCACCAAAATAAATAAATAAACAAAACAAAACAAAAGGCTCCATTTAACCAATGTCTACAGAAAGACATTCTGGCAAACAAGGTTCTGAGTTCCATTTCCAGTACCAAAAAGAAAAACCAAAAACGAAAAACAACTACAGAAAGACACGTGTCACCGGCATGCCATGACATCAACTGAGCAGCCTCTTCTGCAAGCACTACTAGAGAGACAGTCTCTCCCTAACACAGTCCAGGCTGGCCTTAAACCCCCTGCAACCCTCCTGCTTTACTGTCCCAAGTGCTGGTCTATAGGCATGCACCACCACACCCAGTGTGACAAAGAAAGATGTCTCTGTGGCAAGTGACTATCAATGCATCACACTGTACACCACCAAGAAAGAACACAGAGGGCCGGGGATGTAGCTCAGTGGTAGAGTGCTTGCCTGGCATGCACAAGGCCCTGAGCTTAAGCCCTGGCACAAAAAGAAAAAAAAAAAAGGATAGCATCTGCCATAAAAATGTATATAAATTTTAGGAAAAAAAAAACTTACATAAATATTTTAATACTAAATTTATTGAGACATCGTGATTAATGAGTTATCTTTGGTCTCCACAATTATAAAAGGTACCTGAGGTAATGGCCATCAGCTTACAGACATTTCATATTTTGCTTTTCCTGAAGTGTGCATACATTTTTTCACAGGACTCTCTATATTAAATACTTATAAGGTAATAACTCAGTTCATTGACATTTCTGTTTGCAAACAATCTCATTCACAAACAGAAGCATTTAGCAATATTTTGGACAACTGTGACCATCTTCCCCAGAATCATAGAACAAATTAAGCTCATGAACCATAATACATATACAGTTGTTGCTTATCAATTTTTTTTTTTTTGAGACAGGGTCTCACTGTGTAGTTCAGATTGGCCTTGAACCGTCTAGTTCAGACTGGCCTCAAACTCACGCAATCCTCCTGCCTCAGCCTCCTGAGTATTTGGATTATAGGTGTGAGCCACCACAAATTTTAAGACTATATGACAGGTAGGGGACTTGTGTGATCTTAGGAGGTAAACGTGGGTCCACCATAGGACTTCTTCCACACCAGCACAGATCTATACTACATGACATGGCCTTTAAGCTGATTCCACATGGGAACTAGCTAAGGATTGGAGATTCTGGCAGGAGGCCACCCTGCTGTGGGAAGACTGAAACAACACAGACAGAAACTCACTAGCAGTTTTACATGACGCACGGATACTCTTCCCCTTCATGTGCTGGAGGCTGATCTTCCCCACCACGCCTGGGCTCTCAGCAGCAGCACACGACACCACCAAACACCGAGTACACAAGGGAGAGCTGGCCCTGCCAAGCCCAGGCCATAAAACCTGGTAGATTCCACCCCATTCTCTTCCACTGCGCACTCTGGAGGGTGCCACCTACATCCTCCACTGCCCACAGCCAGCCCACTCATCCTGCCCCGTCAGTCAGGTCTCAGCTGACTGCAGCCCTGGCCCAAAATCCTGTGACCCAAGCCAGAAGACCCAGCTAAGCCAATTCTGACTTCCCAACCCACAGGAGCCGTGAGAGTAATATTTTTTTTTTTTTTAAAGGACAGTATTATTGGTCTTGGTACAGAAACACTGCTTTTTATTTCTGGAAAACAAATTCCAACTAAATCTGTCTCCCCTCTGACGGGGAAACAGGCCCAGAGCACACTCGCGGGCCAGTTCGCACTCTCCAAGCAGTGTACACGGGACCCAGCTCCCCCAGCAGGCAGCCAGCCAAATCCAAGGGTAATCCAACCAACATCAGTGACCGCTTTCTCTCTAACAGTGGCCAGAGCTGTGAGGCACTCATTACCAGGCAAAGGAGGTATGCAGACAGGCCCACAGGTTGTCATCGCTGGTCAAGGAAGTGAGGGAGCGGGCTGCGTTGCCGTTCCTCTGGTGCAGGAAGGGTGTGAATGCCGTGTTCATCCTCTGAGCGCGCTGGGGGCATCCGAACTGCTCTGCCTCAAACACCTGCAGAGCCAAGGGAAGAGCAGCCTATAATCAGGCCAGTCAGTGGGCCCAGACGCTCCTCCCCACAGATGCTCACTGTCCTCTTGAGACCGAACACAGAAAGCACCTGCTGTCCGACCATCATACACTGAATGGTTCTGCCCTCTTGTGAAAGGAATTGGCAGAAATTTCTCTTGTCTGCTCTCCTATCCCACCACTGGCCCTTTAGAAACCTACTGGGTCCTTGGGCCACACATGCCTTGCAGGAACTAATTATCTATCTCCAGGTGCTCTGACCCTCCCCTGGCAGGCCCTCTGTAAGACCTCTACGCCAGGGCCATGTGACTACCTCCGGCAACCAGAGGAGAGGAAGGCTCCTCCACACCATTTCGCCACCGGGGAAACAGGCTCTGTGGAGACACCCCACCCTGTGGCTCTCACCACAGCATCCTGTCCTACCTTGAGACACGGTGCCACAGTGCGCTGTCTCTGCTTGGGGTGGGTGGGCTCTCATCAAGACTAACAGGCACGAAGGACAGGGGAAGCAAAGACAGAAAGGAGGAAGCCAGAGGTGACGATGACCCAATACAGTGGATGCAGGTGAGACTAATAAAGCAGGCAGCCAGCCTAGATGCCCATTACAGGACAACTCTGAAGCCAAGAGGCAGCTCAGGCAGCATAGGAGCTACAGGATCAAAGCTCCCTGGGCTACTAGCATCCCCACTAGAGCAAAAAGAGACTCCAGCAGCGCCAACACCTCCCTCAGATGTTACCTTGAGGGCCTTCCCCTGGAGCTCATCAATGATCCCTCGGATCTTTCCAAGAAGAAAGGGCCAGGAATTGATGAGGTAAATCCGGTCCATCATGATGGCAATGATGCTGTACCAGCGCTGGAAGCCCCTGGCCAGGCTGTCTTTAATGAAGAAGGTGTGGCTGAACACAAAACCGTGCTGCTCATCCCCAAAGAAGATGGGCCCTTCACGGCCAGGACACACCTGGAAGGAAACCACAATGACCCACAGGATAGAGCTCTCCTTGATTCAGTGACACCAGGCCACAGATTCCCCGTCACATCTTTTCCCCAGTGCCTGGGATGGAACCCAAGGCCTTGTGTATGCTAAGCCAGCTAGGCTCCCCACCGAGTTACACCTCCAGGCCCTCCTCCGAGCTCTGCTGGCATGCGTTAGCCAACAGTACTCACAGGGAGAGTGGGAGGACACAGCGAGAGCAGAAAGCTCTTGCGTGCAAACTCACTGGTTTTTCTTTTCCTGGTGCTGGGAATGGAACCCAGGGCCTTATGCATGCTAAGCACACAACTATTACTAAGTGACAGCTCCAAATCCCAGCAAACTTTCCGTTGGCATTTAGGGCAGCAAACTTTCTAGAAGTAACATTTGGTACTTGGATCGTTAGGGTCAGTACAGTAGGGCCCCTTAACTTTTTTCCACCTTAAGCCCTAAATGCCCGCTGACAAATATTTCATCTACCCTCCACTCAAATGTGCCAGCCCGTTTGTCTGAGTTGACTGAAGAACCAACAGTTCAAACAGCCACTGAATCAGCACTGCATGCTCGGTTCTTAGAAAGCTTCAGTCCCACCCCCATGACATTTTAACTCTTAACACACACTTGAAGTACACAGGACCATCCACCTGCCAGCAGAGGCACATCAGGAAATTAAGGGAAGAACTACCGACAGTGGGCACAGAACAACAGTGACAGTCGTAGAAAGGCCTCAGGGTCTGATGGGAGTATAGTCACAGAAAGGCTCCTGTGTTAGGAGTTCCTAAAAACACTAAAAGCCAAGATTCAAGTGTAACAGCAGCAGCCAGAGCTCAGGAGCAAATCAATCCACTCTTGGGCCACACGCGATGGGCTTTGGGACATGCGATGATGACTCAGACAATACAGAAAGTAGTGTCTGATGCAACAAGCACATATCCTAGAAATCAATCGTAGCTCAGAAATGTATCCAACAGGAATAGGTAAGAAGTGGTGCTTAAAGTAAAAATGTAGGTGGGGAATGGAGGTACACGTCCATAATCTCAATGCTTGGCAGAATAGCTGCATGTTCAAGCCTAGCCTGCACTATAGTGAGTTCAAGGCCAGCTTGGTGGGGGGGAGGGGGCAGTGGCGGTCTAGCACCTATTTAGAAAACCAGAGCCCATCATGATGTTCTTTTAAGTTCAAGGCAACCAAGTGTGCCATACTGCAGTCCACAGGGACTGCCAAGCCTTCTGGGAGAAGCCAACCTTTTGTCTCCCCGTCTAAGTGCAGTGCTGAACCTGCACACGGCCCCAGGCTCACCTCGCAGCTCAGGCTCCGGACGCACGCCTGGCGGACAATGCTGAAGAGCTGTGGGTGGTTGGGGTGCTGGTGACTGACGTACTTAATCGAAGTCTCTTTATCATGGCTGATATAGCCTGGGTGCCCTGCAGCGAGTGACCGGCAGCCCTATCCATAAGAAGGAAAAGAACTTGCTAGTTAGGTTACAGTTTTTCTTTTACTGTAAAAATATAGCTGGCTCCTAGATCTGTGCTCATCTGATGACTTAAATGTCTCCTATGCAGGATAACCAGGACCTAGGACCCAGGGTTCATAAGGGTTGCCAGAGGCCAAAAGACATATCTACTGAGCACTTATGTAGCAGATATTATGAAAGTTTAGGCATGCTTTACCTTACTCAATTCAAAGTGCAACCCTACAAGGTGATGCCATTTTACAGAAGACAAAACTGATCTGAGAAGAGCTGGTACCAACAACCAGAGCCATGCCTCTTCTGAGCAATTTATGTAGTAACAATCCCCTCTGGTTTCTGTCCTTGGTCCTGAATAACATGTGGTAGGGGATTGGCCAGAGCCAAGGGACCCAGAGCAATCAGAGCTCTAGCCTTCAGAATGCTGGTGTGGAAACCTAAGAAGGTACTACTCAGACCATTTGCTTGAGGAAGTAGGGGACCACAATTCTGCCATACTAGTTTGCTGAGGCCGTGCATGTCTCAAGGCACTGCAGCCAGCCTCTCCCAAGAGGCAGATACAGGGATCCATGGCAGTCCAACTCTAACCAGGTGGCTTGGCAGAGCCCTACAAGATTCCTCCTTTCCAGGCCCAAATGATCTCTCTACATTGCCTCTGCCTCCCCTGCCAGGACTTCTAGCAATTGCACATTGCCTAGTTCTTGGCAGAACCAAACAAGGAGTCTAGAGTCCCATTTGCCCTGAAATAGCAGGTATAACCCTCGCCCCAGATTTTAAGCCCAACTCACAGCAAACACTAAAGTGGACCATTGGGGAAACTATTTCCCAGAGCTCACAAACCAATACAACAAAGAATGCCAAGACTTTTGTGAAAAAGACACTCCCAAGGACACTGGACTGAAGGGACCCAAGCCAATTATGGCTGGGGTGTTGCAAAAAGAAAAGTTAATGCCATGCTGGGGTGACAACTGTCTGCTAGAACAGAACAGATTAAAAAGTCTAAAACCTAGGCTGGTATGTGTGATGCATGCCTGTAACCCCAGCTACTTCAGAGGCTGAGGCAGTAGGATAATGAGTTCAAGGCCAGCTTAGCCAATTTAGCAAGACCTGTCTCAGTAACATTTCAAAAACAGTTTTTAAATAGGGGTTGTGGAGGTAAGTCAGCAGCACAGTGCTCGTCAGCATGTGCAAGATCCTGGGGTCCATCCCCAGTACCGAAAAAAACAAAACAAAGTAAAATGAAACCACACAAAAGCTGAAGTAGGGATGAATGGAGAGAACAAAAAGTACCTGGAGACAAGCGCATTCAGAGGGCCTACTGAGTCATCTTCTGAAGGCCTCCCCCAGTGCTCTCAGGACCCTAGGTCTTCTGTCCTCACAACCCCCATCCCACCTCCAGTAGAGGGCAAAATGTCCCCAAGATCCCAAAGACACTTGCCTCGCACATGTCTGACTTTTTGGGCCCTGGGCTGCTAGACTCAGCACTGGCTCCTTCGGCTGGGCTGTGGGCGCGGACCCGACTGCTCATCTGAATGCCGCCCTCCTCCTCCTCAGCCTGCTCGCCCTGGCCAGGGCTGTCCCCGCTTCCAGCACCCTGGGGCAGGGGTGCATGAAGAACCTCCGTGCAGAACAGAGTGCGAGGGCCATGGAGCTCACAGAAGTGACAAAGGGCGACGATGGCATTCATGGTGACTTGTAGTGAAGAGGCCTGTGGGGGGCAGGGACACCATTAGCAGATTTATACCTGCCATACCCCAAAATCTTCCCTATGCCTCAGGAGCACTGGACTCACCAAGTATCACTGACAGATTTCCTGACAGCAGAGGCAAGTCATTTACCCAGCCAGCACCTGTTCTGAGCAAGTGCCAGAACAGGGTGAGCCTGGCAGGGACATGGAATCAAGGAAAGTCCCCTCCTCAAGCTTGGGTACCAGTGGAACAATTTAATATGTTCACAATGAGCCCTACATGCCTGACTGTCCTGTTGAATGGCCTGTAGTTCAAGCTGCCCAATGGGAAAATCATTCACATACCACCAGTGGTTCAAGGTAGCAGGAACATGTTAAAGTCCACAGCACATGGTGCCATCAGAGGTGGAGGCTGGTCATGTTAGGGGCAAGGGGCATCTTGTTTGGGAAAATCAGAGAAGGCTTTAAAGACTGGGCACAGCCCCATGTGTGTGGAGGCAACCATCTGTAGACCACAGCAGGACAGGCAGAGGTGGGAGCCAGGGTACAGCTCTGTGCGTGACTCACATCCATCCCCAACACAACAACAGAGGTGGGGACAGGGTCAGCCAGCATCCCTACCATTTCTGATGTGTGGACACCGCAGGCCACACTGGCTGGTGGGTAAGTCTGAAACCAGGTCAGAAAGGCCCTGAACTCTCCAGAGCTATGATGACCAGGGCCACATGTGGCAACTTAGACTTAAACTAACTAGAGAAAAGCTCAGAGTAACTTAGACTTAAACTAACTAGAGTAAAGCTCGACAGCCAGTTTTTCAGTGCTCACAGTACACAGGGCTCGTGGCCACCACCTAAACAGTACAGGTTATGGGACATCTGCTATCACAGGAAGCTCCAATGAACACTTTGCTCAAGACAACAGAGAACCATTCACATTTCTAAGTGTGGGACTACACAATGGACACTGGTCAGGGCCCAAATGCTCTTCTGTTTTGGAGAGTTCTCTCCACCACCACCACCACCACCAACAAAATGTCCTCTCCAGGTAGCCAGACACAGATATAAGCAAGGCTGGGCCAGTTAGATGGTCTGCCTGGGATTTTGAAACTGAAGCAGAGAGATTCAGTGTTAATCCACACAACTGGCCAGGTATGGACAGATTCCTAGGAGTGCCACAGAAATGCCAGCTACGCTATCACAGAGGATGCAGCTAAGGGTGAAGGCTCACAACACCCCATGTCTGGCTATTTCTCCTCACCACTCATCCCCTACTTGCCTGTCCCTGCTCAGAACCTGCCTAATCAGCATATGAGAAAGATGCCCCTCCCCTTACACTCTCCCTCCTCCTGGGCTGAGTCCCAGTACTTTTCACACCACGAACTGTGTTGCTTGTGCTTCCTCTTTACAAATGAAAGGTCCATCTAGTTAACTGCTGTACACCAGCATCTGAAATAGTTCCTGACACACAAGAGAAACCAAATTAGCAGATGCTGGACAAATGAATGGATTTGGAGTTGCCCACAGAGAGACGACATTTGATATAAGAGTAAATGGATGCATCCACAGGCACAAAAGATTTAAGGGCTTAACCGTGGAACGTTCAGAATCTGAAAGCCTAGTGGGACAGGAACCAAGCACACTGAGTTTAAATAGAGGCTCTCCAAGCGGGGTCAAGGACAATGATGCGCTGGGGGTGGGCTTGGAGTGTGGCTCTGTGGTACAGCACATGCCCAACATGCATGAGGCCCTGGGTTCCACTCGCAGCACTACACTGAAGCATTCACCGTGGGAGAGATAAAATGACCACAGATAGAATAAAGAGGTTGAGGAAGGCAGAAGGGAAAACAGGACCCAAAGGAAAGACAGAGGCAGTAACCCTGGAAAAGGAGATCACATCCTCCTTTGAGGCAGAAAGGGAAGAGAAGGTTCCTTCCAGAATTGATACTAACCTTACACTTAACAGAATCACGCCTCCACCAGTCCACCTAGACCAGAGCACATGAAGACCTGCCACGTAAGTCAGCCATCCCAACAGCAGTCATATGTGAAGACTTGACATTTTCTAGGGAAGGGAAAATAAAATCACAGGTCATTCTAAGAGCAGTGCCCTCATGAAAAAAAAAATCAAAAAAAATTCAAAGCAGCTTATAGTCAGTCTCAAATCACAGCATCACCATGTGTTAAAGGTTTGGTCCTTAGATAGTGTTGCTAAGTGGGAAATGGTAAAATTTTTAGAAGGTGAGGGTTAGTGTGAGGAAGTTAGGTTACGGAGCCATCCCTTGAGGGAGATACTGGGACCTCTATCCCTTTCTCTCTCTGCTTCCCATATGCCACTGAGACATACAGCTCTATTCGCTGACATGGTCCAACTGTGATGTTCTTGCCTATCCCAGGCCCAAAGCAACAGAGCCAAGCAACCACAGACTGAAACCCTGAACCAAAAGAAATCTTTCCTAAGTTGATTACCTTAAGTATTTTGTCACAGTTGTGGAAAACTAAGACATCTGTGGTCCTCATTCTCCAACTGGGAACTGGAAGTTAGAAGCTCACTTATGCTAGGCAAGCACTCTACCACTGAGCCACACACATCCCCAGCTCTCCATGTGAGGTTCTGAATAGCTTAGCAGCCCTCTCACCTCCTAAGTCACAGCTGACAGCAAGCTGACATTTACACCTGAAGTTTTAGCTAAAACCCTACATCTCTACTGCAATATCTGAAAAAAAGCTCTTTCAACTGTCTAAGAGGAACATAATCATTATGTACTACAAACACGTACTAATAAAAAAATAAAAACTGGAAAAAAAGATCACTTAAACAAATATTTAAATATCTTTTGAGACAGGGTCTTACTGCGTAGTTGCCCAGACTGGCCTCAAGTTCACAGTGACTCTCCTGCCTCAGCCTCCTCAGTGCTGAAATCACAAGCATACACCACCACACCCAGCACTAAAAAAAAATGTTAAAAAAATATAGTCCTCAGCAGCTGCTCCCAGGGGAGAACCACCCAACGTCTCCTGAGGTCCGTGCCATGTTGGATCTTAGGGCACTGTGAAACCAAGCAACCAGCCCGCCTCCCTGGTAAGCAGTAGGCTCTCGGGCTAAGAATCAAACATCCCATGTCCACCCCCCACCCCCTTGGCAAATGGGAGCCAGAGATCTGAGCATCTCTTGGGAGGCTGACCATATGCAATATAGCAAACAGGGGGTATTTCCTTCTACCAACTCTCTGAAGGCAAATATTGTTATCACTGTTTTGCTTTGTCCTGATTAATTGTATTGCTATATTCAATATTCTGTTTTGGTAAGTTCTACAATGTTCTGTATTTGGTTTGATTTTGCTATACCTGATTGAAACAACAACTATTGTGAAGATAACGAGATATACTATGGCACCTGGCACTTATTACTGTTATCCTGGTAATCTATTGTGACATTCTGTACCAATTTCACTGTACTGTCTCAATTGGCTATGTTCTGTCTTGTTGTCTTTCATGACCTTCAAAATTAAAAAAAAAAAAAAGTCCTCTAAAAAAACAAAAAACAAAATAACCCGTATAGTCCCCATTGTCCTAGTATTGGATGTAAGCAGGCTGCTCTGGAAGCACATCCATCAAGCCAGGTCTAGAAGTTTGTTGCCTTTTCTAATGGGAAGGGAAAACCACAGGCAATACTGCTATTTCCCAGCATCCAGGATTAACATGTGCTACTGTATTATTAGTTCTGCTTTGATGAAAAATATCGTCCAACAAGCGTTCCAACCTCTGGATTACACCCACTGCAGCCCCAGGCAGCCACTGAGGAGGACTCTAGGACACATTTTGCTCCGGAGGCACACAGACCTAGAACCTGGGTCTGTAGCACTCAGCAGCTGGATGGCATCAAATGTTACTTAATTGCTCTGAATACCAGCACAGAGCTGAAAAACAGGCTTCTCAGGATTGGGACTATACATCACATCTGGATTTTGGGCAACATGACATCAGTTTTTCAGTTGCTCTCCAATTCTAAGATGCATGCTCAACAAATTCACGTCTAAAAATTGCCCTAACAAGCTTTCCAGGACCCAAGGAACAGGTAGAAACCCTCTGCCGCAAAACAATTGCCATTATCAAACTTAAAGTGAGTATGTAAATTCCTCCAAGAAGAGGGTGGGTACCTGTCCATGTCCCCACTTACAGTGGCTGAGCCACAGGCCCGGCCGTGGGTCCTCTTCATCCTTACTTTCTTCTCATTGGGCCATGGAGAATTAAAGAGGCCAATAAACCACGTGTGGTGGTGCACTCCTGTGAGGTTGAAGCAAGATCACAAGTTTGAGCCCACCCTGGGAATCAGCAACTTAACAAGACCGTCTCTCAAAAAAAAATTAAAGGGCTGGGGATGTAGCTCAGTGCAAAGGCCCTGGGTTTAATCCCTGGTACTACAAAAGTAAATACAAAAAGGCTGCTAAGAGCCCTCTATAGGCAAACATGGTTATGATAATGGATCTTACCCAGCAATAAGCAAGCACCTGCTAGCACTGTGTAGTCTCAACAGAAAGCGTAAGAGTGCTCCCTGGGTGAAAAGTTCTGCAGGAGATTCCTTCCAGCTCCGACTCACTTCCAGCTCTACTACATCTACTGATGTCACCTGAATTTCCAATAACAGAGCTTTCTGACATATGACACTAAAAAGGCGAATGGCATCATGTGCCACTGTTGCTCAGTTACTTAGTGACAACAGTGATAATCCAGTACCTCCAGCACCAGACTGGCTGTGGCCTTTTTCTGCCATGACAAAGTTCCTCCAGCCACAGCTGGGCACCATGGGTAGTGCCAGGCATCTAAGAGCTGGAGAACCAGGACCCACTTCCAACAAGCTCCTCTTTGCCCTCTGTCTCCCATGGCTACTGGTAACCATGCGGACCTCAATCCACAACAAGCCAAAGGTCTAAACTTTCTTACCAGGGCATAAAGGTGGGCCTGACAATAGCCTCCAAACCGAAGAGAAGCGAGGGATTCTCCCCGTCCTGGATAATGAATTAGGCTTATCACTTATCAAAGGCCCTTCTGGGACTGCCAGCCAGGGAGAAAAGGAAAACACAGACCATCTACCCCAAACGACGTAAGGTAAAATCTGGATGTGGTGGTAGGATGGTGAGAGTACCCCCTCCAGGAAACTCAGCGACTCCTACCGGCGGCTCGAACCAAGTCACTTCACCCATTCCGGTAGTTAATGGATGTATGTCTCACTGCCCCTCCACATCTCAGGGTTCGGTACCACCACCCACCCAGCCCTTACCCTCCAATGACTCACCCACCTCGGACCAACCCAAACTAGGCCTGGGACCCTCCACCAGTCCTCCGGCCAGACCTCTACCTGAGAACACGGGTTCTCCCCCAACACGACGCAGCAGCCCCGCCCCTAACTGCGCCAGGTAAAATCGTAACTGTCAGCCCCAACCCCACAAGAGCGCAGCAGGAGCCACCCACCCCGGACCCCGCAAGAGAAACATCAGCCTGGTTCTGACCGTCCACAGGCGCTGGCCAAACTCAAAGCAGCAACATTCACCCACGGTGCCATCAACTGCAGCAGCCAGCGCTGAGCCCAAAGCGCGTGACTCGGCAGGGCCATACCATCAGTCCACCGCTGCGAGGGGTGCAGGAAACGCCCGACCGCGCTCTGCACCGCGATACATGCGGGGCCCTTCAAACCCGCGTTCAGGAACATAGATGAGGTCCCAAAACTCTTCTGAGACAGGCGCGAAACAAGGCACAACTGCCAGAAATCTCCCTCTTGCCCGCCCCTATGCCACTCTCCACCCCGCCAGGAGTACAGAATGGTTCAAACCGAGCTTGCGGGAACTCCTGGAAGAAACCATTCCAAGGGCGAGGAGAAGTCAAAATTTAAAATCGTTTTGAAAAGAGATTTGTGGGAAAATATAGTCAGTATTACACACTGGTCACACATATGAGAAACAAGATAAAGAATAACTTTCTAAGTGCCCTGCGTTTTCTTTTGGATTCAGCAATGACTTTAGTTAAATTGTAGACGGAGTGGAAAGTGCGGGCAGGTAGCTGGGAGGAGGTTGTCACGTGTCGCGGCTGGGCCACTAGTTACGTAACTCAAAATGGGTGGGGCTGCGCTTGTGCGGGTCTCAGTCTGCTTTCCGCTCACTAGATAAGTTAACACATTCAAAATTTTAAATTATAGAACGGTGAATGTTTTAAACCTACTGACCTGTTATTGTTTGGCTACTTAAAAATTAATATTAAAGGCATAGATTGCATTATGTAATCTGTGTCCTTCCAGGAAGAGCTGGAGAGATGAGAGGCCTTGCGGTGCCAGCAAACCTATGGCGTTTGGGGCGCGGGATCAGTGCTCAGTGGGAGCTGAGATCGCCACCCTTGGTTGTGCACAAGTTCGTAGATGATCTCGGAGAGGTGGTTCCAGCAGACTGTACACAAAGTGACTATCAGGCAGTGCTGGGGAAAAGCTTTAGACACTTCAAATAGAAGTAGATGGTTTTGTTTTTCAAATCACGGAGATTACTGTCTCTCCGTGAATTGCATGTCTGTTGAAAAGAGATGGTGAGAAAACAATAAAATTACAACTTGTGTTTTCTACTTTCATTTACTGGCCTGGCATAGATACCAATCCAATTCTGCCTGATGCTGAACAGCACAAAAACTTGATTCACTGGCCAATTTACAGACATTTTCTGAAGCAATTGGATCTCAGTATTTTTAATCGCATCTCATTTAAGGTTACGGGCTGCCTGGCTTAAAAATCTAAGCTTTTGTTTTGAGCAAGAAAACATTCTCTTGTATTTCAGCTGTTTGCCAGTTTAGGGTGGTCTTTCCAGCTGCTAGAAGGAAGCAAGCGAGGGGTAGTAAAGTGGAACTGATGTACAATTTCTGAGTCACATTGAACTTTAAGCTAACTTTAGGTAATTAGACTAAATGTGTGCAGCCAGTTGCAAGGTTTGACTTATTAGTCCAATACTTTTTTTTAAAAGGGTGATAGGGCTGGGCTGGGGATGTGGCTCAGTGGTATAGTTCTTGCCTTGAATGCACAAGGCCCTGGATTTGATCCCCAGCACAACAAACCTTTTTAAAAAGGGCACTATTCGCTGGGTGTGGTGGTGTATGCCTATAATCCTAGCATTCAATAGGCTGAGGCAGGAGAATTGTTGCAAGTTCGAAACCAGCCTAGGCCACAATGTGAGTTCAAGGCCAGCTCCTTGTGAGACCCTGTCTCAAAAAGATAAAAAAATCAAATTTAAAAATTTTTAAAAAGAGCTTTAAGACTAAAGTAGCATTTTCACCATAATAATTTCAAGAAGCATTTGAAAATTAATCTTCCTCTCCCAATTCAAATTCAACTGCTAGGCTTTAGAGTTTTAATCTGAAACTAGCTGCCTTTTTAAAATGCCAGTGGTTTCTAATCAGCTTTGGGTCCAGACATATTAAATGCCTTTTGCAATTAGCAAAGTTCTCTGGTGTCAGTTGGCTTTTGATCTTATTAGGAAAGGATATATTTGTCATTTTTACCATCCTGAAGTAATTCAACTGCCTGAAAATATTGCCATTACATTTTCCTACTCACAAATGTCTGATTACCCAGCCATCTCCTTTCTCTGGACTCTTTGCAACTCACAAAAGCTTTAAGAGCTTATACAGCCAAAACTTTATCTTTGAAAAGCAAGCTAACAATAGAGCATTGGCATACATGATAACCATGGCAAAGATAGAACAGGAAGCTGAATAGGTCAGGTTCACTGGTGAGCACCAAACAGTTTGGAATCCTCAGAAAGCTCAGATTTAACTTTCCCCTCTTGCGGTATTACCTACTAGAAAAGTAAATGTCCCTGATTGGATTCTACCAGCATTTTATATTGATGGTGGCTACTTACTATTCTGCACAGACATTCTGTATTATCTAGTTTTGGCTGAGATTCCAATGTATTGAACAAAGTAAAGATGGTGTCAGCCACACAGGGCAGAAAAACCCCACTGCTTTATTGCCCATTAGAGCCACTCTGCCTCAGAAAACACTGCTATTTCAAAAGAAGACAATCAGATGTTTCTTTAGAGAATATCGTACAATATATTCTAAACCAGAGTTAAGTAGTCATTTTTGAGTGGTTCATTTGGCATCAACCCAAATAGAAATACTAATATAATGCAAGTACTGGATTCAGAGGACAATTCTTGATAAGCAGAAATACATTTCAGACTATCATGAAAAGACAAACTTGGAAAAAGTCCTCACAGAACTGGTAGGTCCACTAGTGAACACTAACTAACCCAAGGCTACATATATCCTGTAACTTCAGAAATGGTCCTAACTTGTTAAGCACAAACTCACCATTTCCAGTGCCATCAAAATGCCACAGCTCTTTTAAGTCAACATTTTCACAAAGTATAATTTGCTGCTAAGAATTGAAGAGCTACATCTATCTTTGCTACTCATGCAGCAAAAGAGCCTGATAACTTTCCAAGCCAAGATACCATCAGAGCCTAGGCACTGTATCTGTCAGAAATGGTAGATAGTTTTAAAATATTTTCTTCTTTAGAAATAAATGACATATACACATCTCCTTGACCTAAAAGGTTTTCAAAAGTAACTCATTTCAGGAGGGAAACCACTCACCAAGTTTTTTTGCAGGTTTTTTTTTTCCCCCCAACACTGGGGATTACTTTGTTCAAGGGCCTCACAGATGTTTGGCACTCTTGCCAGTGAGCTGGTTTTTTTTTTTTTTTTTGTACCAGGTATCAAGCTCATGACCTCACGCCTCCCCAGTCCATGTGAGCTACATTCTTAGCCCTTTTTTTTTTTTTTTTTGGCGGGGGTGGGGAGTTGGTTGGTTTTTTTGTTGTTGTTGAGTCTCATCAAATTGTCCAAGCTGGCCTCAAACTTGTGATCCTCCTGCATCAGCACAAGTAGCTGGGATTGCTGGCAAGTGCTACTGGGCCCAGCAGGTTTAATCGAAAAAATTTGTTAAAGAGCCATCAACCAGGTACTGGAGAAGAGTCTCTCCTCCTTTAGAGCTGGGGAATAAAGGGAAGGGACCAGGATTAACAGAGTTTATAAGTCTGGAAGGGGGCAAGAAAGCTGTGTCCTGATTTCTCTGTAGGGAAATGGGGATCCTGCTTCCCGGGGCCTGTATTTCTCAGGGTGAGTTGAAGCCCATTCTGGTGGCATGGAGGGAAAGCATGAACTGGAATGAACTGCTCTTACTGGAAGCATTCTTGCTGGGCTACAGTGTTCAATGGCAAACAAGAGTGTATTGCTTTCTACTCCCAAGCTTTCTAGTTCCCTCCAGCCTCATTGGAGCTGTGGCCCCAAAATCACAAAGCAGAATACAGAAGGGGCATTTAAAGCTAACACAGTAACAAACAGCGCTGCCCCCAAACAATGGCCAAAATTAGTGGTCTGCAGATAGGAGGATGAGGCCTTCAATTCCATACCCCTTCAAAGTTCCAAGCTTCTAATAATACTGTAATACTCTACTGAGTCAACCTTGGGAAAAATTGTAATAGTGTCTACATCATGAGGGTCCCACAAATTACTCTTTTACTTAGGACATCACCAATCACTAGCAGGGATTCCTGAACAATTTTTAGTTAATTTTAACTTTAGATCCAGATAAACCAGACTATTCAATTTTTTAAAAATAGGGTCTGCAATTCACTATATAAATAAACTTCTTTTAAATATAGTGCTTCCTCTTTTCCTAATTGGTACATGTAAGCCTCAGTGAAAGTGATGCAACCCACCGGCAGGAGTAACTTAAAAGACTTGAGAGTTAAAATGACAGCACTCTACCGGCTTCCGGGGAAATTCAGCCAGGTGCCTACTTTGCATGAATGTTTTAGTGAAACACTCACTCACAGACTACTCACTAACTGTCTATAGCTGCTTTCTGCACCAATGTGGAACAGTCACACCAGACAAGACTGAGAAACCTAAGAATAGTCTAACCCAAGTGTGATCCTATTGGGGTCACTTTTTACGTTTTCTTTTTTAAAATGAAAAATGTAGCCAAGTGTAGTAATCTATGTTTGTAACCCCAGAACTCTGGGAGGCTGAAGCAGGAAAATCATAAGTTCAAGCCAGGTTTAGGTAACTTAAGCAGCATAGTTAAAGCCTCTTGTCTCAAAAAATAAAAGGGGAGGTAGTTCAGTGCAAAGGCCCTGGGTTTGATCCCCAATATTGCCAAAAATAAAAATAGTACAATAATGAAAAAGTGATTCACTATAGAACTTGACACAATTGAAAGAGGAAATGCTGCTCGGGAAAACATGTTTTAGGACCTGGTGATGGAACCCAGGGTCTCCTTCAGCATGTTAAGCAAGCACACTACCAGAGCTATATTCCTAGCAAAAAAAAAATATACCTCAAAAACCAAATTTAACTGTGTTTTAATCTGACCGCATTTCACAAAGGCTCCACACTATTCTGGGGACAAACCTATGAATCCCAGTCCAAAGTGCCAGAGGAGGACCCCTGAACACAACTCAAATGTGTCTGTGCAGCTTACAGATCACAGAGAAGGTGGCTATAAGCAGAGGGTGGGTGGGGGAAGCTATTGTCAAATGACCAGAGGGTAGCACACAGCAAAGTTTAGACAGTGTTTTAGAACCAGCAGTATGTTGATTTTAATTCATACTGCCACTAACATGCATGGTAATTCAAACTTTAAAACCTAGCTCAAATCTTATGGATTCTTTCAGTTGTTTGTCTGTGGTGCTGGGTATTGTACCTACGACCTTCATACTGAACTATATCCCCAACTCTTTATCTTGAGACAGAGTCTCATCAAGTTGTCAAGATGCCTGGGTTGGGCTTGAACTTACCATCCTCCTGCCTTAGCCTCCCAGAGTGCTTTTCTTCTTTGGATCATGACATTCACTTTTAGATTCAATTCTTCCAAATATCCCTAAAATCCAACTATTGCTGTTCACAATGATTGAGTTATTAAATTCCAAAGGGGAAAAAATTGATAAAGACACATCAATGTTCAAGGACTAAAACAAAAAGTAAATTTAATGCAATAACAATAATCTGAGGATAAATAAATCCACAACGGACTCTAAAGTTTGCAAATGTTTTCCTTTCTTTGCAGAGAGTGGTTTTCTGAAAGCACATAGGACTGAAGATGTCAAAACAAAACTGCATTTCTTAATGTCCGGGTGGAATAGGCTTGCTGCTCCCTGCTGCCCTCCTCTCACTTGCTCACCGCCGACCAGTGACTGTTTCTCCTGTTGAACTCAGGATGGGTGTTAAGTTTCAGGAATAACTGGAGGGTTTGTTTCCTGAATCATCTTCTTGTGAGCCCATACTCTGTGCAGGGGAGAGTAAGGCAGAGTGTCTATGGTTACCTTTGTCAAGGGTTGCCCAGGTCCAAACAAGCACACCCACTATCACCCCATTCCTAGGGCCCAGGGCAAAGCTGCCCTGAGGACAGCAAAAACAACAAACTCCCTCAGCAGCCATAAGTGTACTTCTAGGTCATTGCTGAAAATGCTTTTAACAAATGTTTCTCTGTGAACTTACTGATGATGGGTTTCAGGAACAATGGACAACTTTGTAACTTGAAACCAAGTTCCCTTGCTATGTGACAATATCTCTCCTTTTCCACTCAGTGCCACTTCTTGAAGGAGGGAATCCCTACTCACCTTTTGCACAAACTGGGGATTGACTGTGATCTCCTGGTCCATAGCCTTCAGCCGCTCATCCAGCTCTATGCACTTCAGCATCTGCACAACAGACCCATGTGAACATACTGAGCAGTTAGACTTGTATCAATCTCATCTTCTGTGACTTTGACTGTTAATGTGGAAGCCAGATTCACAATGCTGATCCAAACTCCCTTAGCTAGTAGGTTTTTAGAGTCAGAATTATTTTGGATTTAGAAAGTTATCACAGTACTGTTTGTGACCTAATACCTTAGCAAGGTCAAGGAAGCACCCATGGTCAAACACATTCAACATGTTTCACAGTGAAGTAAGTATATTCATACAAAGTGAGATAAATAAAACCTACAATTATTTCAGGTTACTTTTCTCACCAAATGAATTACCTAATAACTTCCAGTTTTCAGGCTATATATACATTTCTTTTTAATTTTAAAATCGCAAAAAAAGGACTATGAGCTATCCTGTGTTAGTTACCATGTGTTGCTTTTAGGCTTCTGTATGTAATGCTGGCTCAACCATTTTCCTGCTCACAGGTATAAGACACAGACTGTCCTGATGACCATCTCAGCCCCAGGAGCCAACCCTGAACAGCAAGTCTGCCTTCAAGAGGCACAGAGGGGGACTCTGCTGTGGCCCACATTGTTGCCAACAGACACTCCAGGCTGGCTCTGCCCTTCTTCTCCATGTGCCAAGCCTTGCTCCTATCCTTCTTGCTGGACTTCATGGTAAGCGCATGGTGTGGGGTATAGCTAAGATTATACCAGATCCTTTAAGTATGTGCAGAGTGAGTCAGTTGGGAAATCTAATTACCATTTATTAATAGTCACATAACCTGGAAGGGTTTTAAGCAGGCCATTTTGAAATGAACTCTCTAGGAAGGAAGCATTTATAGGTTTGAAACTATTTGTATTTAAAACTAAAATTATGCCAGAGCATAGAGCAGCATTTCAAATATAGAAGTATTAAGCTTAAAAAAAAAAAAAAGAAAAGAAAAGCCAAAATCTGAGGGCATGTTTACCTCCTGATCGATATTATGAAGCATGGCTGGGTTATTATATTTTTCAGGATTATCGTGGAAACTGACCATACCGTCCTTCTGGTTAATACTTGCAAAAATTTCACCATCTTCTATCTACAAACAAATAAATTGGGAAAGCCGTTTACAACACTATGTGAGTACCTACCCATTAATATGACCAGGAAAAAGCACAGAAAGCAATTCATTAATGAACTTTTATATGTGTTTTATTTATTTTCGAGACAAGTATCATTAAGTTGCCTAGGCTAACCTAATTTATTCTTTTTCTTTCTTTCTTTTTTTTTTTTTTTTGGTACCAGGGATTGAACTCCCGACCATGTGCTTGCAAGGCAGGTGCTTATGCTGCTGAGCTAAATCCCCAGCCCAGCTACCCTACTTTATAATCCTCCCTGAGGTTCCCAAGTAGTTATAATTACAGACATGTACTACCACATCTGATTATATGTGGGTTTTTTTTTGTTTGTTTGTTTTTTGGGTGTTTTTTTGGGGGGGGTACTGGGATCGAACTCTCGACCCTGGCAAGCGCTCATGTCACTGAACTAAATCCCCGGCCCTATATATGTATTTTAATTGCCATCAATTTATCCAATATTTACTGCTATTCCATTATAGAACTAAGGAGTACAAACAAAACTGACACACACATACACAAAATCTCTGCCCTTGTGTTTTGTTTTGTCTTTTACTTGAAGTAAAATCCACAAAACATTTTAAAGTGAACAATTCAGGCAGTTAGTACATTCACTGTTGTGCAACTAGTACCTTTATCTAGTTCTAGGACAAGTATATTATCCTAAAAGAAAACTCTATCCACTAGGAGTTACTCCACATTTCTTCCTCCCCTCAGTCTCCTGCAATTACCAACTGCTTTTTGTCTCCATGAAATTACTTGTACCACACATGTTCTATAAATGGAATCAGGCAATATATGTCTTTACTATCTTGTTTCACCTAGTATAATATTGCTGAGGTGCCCTTGCTTTTTTGGGGAGTGGGGGCTTGCTGGGGATGAAACCCAGGACTTACATATCCTAGGCAAGTGCTATACCACCATGCTACATACCCAGCCTGGCTTCTGCATTTTTAAACGCCCCTTTGAAATACAATTTATATTGTACTGTATTTTAGAAAGTGAAGCCTTAACACTTAGTGGCAATTATCTTTTCAGTCTTCAAGAAAACTTTTCTACCACTGCTGACTCTGGGAACTCATTTAATTCATCCTCACAACCACATCATAATCATGAAGTCAAAAAGTGAGACATTGCCAAGCATGGTGGTCCATGTGTATAATCCATCTCAGCACTTGGGAGACTAACGTGGGAAGACTGCTTTGAGTTTGAGGCCAGCCTGCATGCACAGTAAGTTTAAGGCCTCCCTGAACTGTACAGGGATAATGGAGAGGCACACTTACGTGGAACAAAGAGGGAACATCAGTGTGCTGGTGGAATTTTATTTCTCCAGCTGCATGCTGAGTACATTGATGTTTGTCTGAGTGTCTTTTACACTAGTGCTACTCAAAATCACATACCAATACTGGCTACAGTGAGCTAAGGGATTTGAGTTAAAATGTAAGTCAATGTCACTAAGCACATTATTTAGCCTTTCTTGATGCTCCACGGTACTTTGATGTACAGCTAGAGCAAGCTGGTGATCTTATCATAGAAGAACAGAAAGAATCACACTATTTTATGCCTCTCTGTATATCTGAAATATTTCTTGGGTATTTACATGAAACCATGTTTCATGAGGTTTATAAAAACTCTGGTAATGAAAACATATAAATCTAATAAATAAGGAACACAAATAGGACACAACAGGGTAGATCACATGAGTACACTAGTGCTAAGCTTTGAATACCATCTTATTGTTTGCATATCCCCAAAGATTCATTATTATTGAAGACTTGATCTGCAGCATGCTACTGGGGGTATGTGATGGAACTGTGAGAAAGGCCTATGGGGAGATCACTGCAGATGTGTCTGAAGGGGATTGTGCAGCCCCTGCCTCACTCTGCTCTGCACATGTAGAACCATAGAATGGTTAGCAGAGGCCAAACCAAAGGGGCCACTCCATCTTGGACTTCACCACGTAAAACTGTGACCTAAGTAAACTTTTAGCTTTTGTTCCTTTAAACTCAGCTTCCTCAGGTATTTCATTATAGTAATACAAATCTGACTAATACAACAATAACTGGAAAATCCTCTATATAAAGAAATAGACCTAATTGGTACTGTGATTGACTCTGGATATCTAACACCATCTTCTTTTATTTTATCCATAATGAATACCTGGTACTTTCAAGGGAAATAATCCATTTTTTTTTACATAAAAACATACTCACCATGTGTAGAACATACTTTTCTGCCTCCTGAGGCCCAGATAACTGCACACGACTTGCCATATCTTGTAATGATAGTGTTAAAAAAGTCTAAAAATCAGAAGTAAAAATAATCACATGAAGAAAGTTGTTTTGTTAAGTATCTACAGACATACGACGGACTACCATGTAGGTATAAAAGGAAAAAAGTGAGAACAACTTTTATGAACTGAAAAAAAGTCCAAAATATATTTATCACTACACATAAAAAAAGGAAGCTGCTTATCAATGTACATGGCATGGTGACATTTGCATAGATGAGCATAAGGGAAAGACTGCATGTATACTATACGGATGTGTGCACATGTTCATGTGCAAATGGAGCATATTTATGATACCTGAAGAGATTTCCTTATAACACTGGGCTGCTTCTGGACAAAAGGATGGCTGAAGGGGTTCTGTGGTAAAGCCCTTGCCTAGCATGTGAGAGGCCCTTGGGTTTGAACCCCCAACAATGGAAAAAAAAAAAAAAAGGGTAAGAATGGTGAGATAAGGAAACAAGATGGGGAGTCTTCATTTATTTTATTTATTTTTTGGTACCAGGGATCGAACTCACGACCTCGCACTTGCAAAGCAGGTACTTATGCCACTGAGCTAAATCCTCATCCCGAATCTTCATTTATGGTTTTTTTTTCTGAATTTAGTATTATAAATGTATTACCTATTAAAGTTGAAAAATATCATATCCTTCAAAATTCAAACTTAAAAGTTTTAAACAAAGAATAAACTAACCAGAACAAAAAAACATACTTTTTGGAACCAGAAATCAAACTCAGGACCCTATACTTGCCAGGGGCACTTGTGCCACTGAGCTACATCCCCAGCCCTAGACTATACACTTTTGATGCATGAAGGGAATCAGTATTTACTACTGCTTTGCTTGAATTTGATGAAAATGGTCCCTTTCAGGAACAAATTAAAAGAGTTTCTTCTTAATGGTAACTGGCAAAATTTACACTGGCATTTTCAGAGCTGGGCATGTTAAAACTGTACTCTTAAAAGAATAAAAAAATACTGTGTGTGTGTAGCAGGGAATCAAACTCATGACTTCATACTTGCCAGATAGGTGCTGTGCTGCTGAGCTAAATCCCCAGCCCTCAAATTCTTGATCAGCTAAAAAAACAAACTATATTTACTTAGATTATCATCCAAGGAACTGAAGATATTTTGCTAATAGGTATTTTGCTAATTTTAAGAAGTATCTAACTGGTTTACCACAAGTGAAGACTCAAAAGTGAACATCTCTAAATATGTAAGACTTGTCTTTCCTATTTCAGAACTGAAGCAGAGGACTACATGGGTAAACTATGTACTCCGCACAACCTGTGATACAAGCTCACATTACCATGGAAGGAGATTCTTGACATAATGAACAAAAAACATCAGGGAAGAAAAAAGGCACATAGAGTATGATCTCAATCATACATAGCTGAAAATGCTCACATGTACGCACACAGGAGAGGGAGAGAAGCAGGAGGGATCTAGGAAAATGTTCACAAGGTGTCAATAAAGAGTAAGCTTTCAACATGGAAGGTGGAAGATTAAACTCTCATTTGACAAGCCCTTATCTGTAGCTGACTCTAACCAGTAAAGCCTTGCTATGGTTGCTGTGGACTTTTCTTGAAAAACTTGATTTTTAAACTTTTTTTACTTGGCTAGAGAATTCCTTTGGATTAGACATAGTCTTTAGTGATACTGTCCCTTCTTAATACACCTTAGTGTGATCATCTTCTAGGTTCCTCTCAGTGGTGCTCACAAGTCCAGGGTGCCACAGTCTATCATGAGTCAGCACATACAGGATCCAGGAGCCACTGCCAGCTCTGGCCTGGCCACCGCAAACCTTTCCGGCTTGGTCACACTCCTGTTACAGATTTTCCCATCCAGAACAAAAAACTGCAGTTTACTATACTAGG
This sequence comes from Hydrochoerus hydrochaeris, assembly GCA_004027455.1. Taxonomy (NCBI): domain Eukaryota; kingdom Metazoa; phylum Chordata; class Mammalia; order Rodentia; family Hydrochaeridae; genus Hydrochoerus; species Hydrochoerus hydrochaeris. Next base: position 242,135 of record PVLA01001501.1, read on the forward strand.
TCTCGAAGCATACACTACCAACTTCCCCAAAGTGATGAAGTATGGTTGAGTGTTTCGCCGGAGAGCTAAGTGAGGCACCTTACTACTGAACTACGTTCTCAGCCACGTTCTGTTTTGAGATAAGGCCTTGCTAATCCCCCAGGCTGGTCTCGCCTTCTCAATGCTCCTATCGCCATCTCCCTCAGAGTGCATCACCTCTCACCTGGCTAACCCACTGCATTTCTTAGATTGGTCTTTGTAGGTCAAATTGGTTTTTCTCTGGTTGACAAGGCCACATTTATTTTTAAATCCTTTTTACTTTATGTTACTGGGGCTTAAACCCAGGGCCTTTGCACTAAGCTAAATCCTCGGCCCAACTGTAATCTTGAGAGTGAATCTCACTTAGTTGTTGCTAAGTTGGTCAGGCTGGTCTCGAATTTGCGATCCTCCTGGCTCAGCCTCCCAGAGTACGATGACCACAGGTGTGTGCCACACCCTATTCCCTTTCTATATTTTTTTTGAGACAGGGTCTCACTGAGTCACTGATGTCAACATGTCCAGCTTTGATCTACCCCAGTTACTTTGTCGCTTTTTTTTCCGCTGTGTGTGTTGCTAGGGATTGAACCCAGGGCCTTTGCGCACGCTAGGCAAGTATTCTACCCCTAGACCAAACCCTAGCTCCACTTTCCTCTTACGAGAGTCAGCAAGCTCTAGTCACGCTCCCTACAGTACCTGGAGGGGTCCCCCCTCCTGCTCAGTGGTTGCCTCCTCACCCTCCCTGGCTTCCTCAGGCACCTTGTCTTTGCGTGGCTGCCCACCCCCAAGACTAATCCATCTCACTGCTCCTTTTCTAGTTTCTTGGGGGAGTCACCTTCTCTGGGTCTTCAAATTGCCAAGTTCATCATCCCTTTCCACTGCTGGGCAGCCTGGCAAGCCCATTCTTGCTTTTGCACTCATTTTCCACCATCATCACAACTGATGACACCAGGGCAGGGGAGCTGTACAGGGAAGGGATCACCATGTCCTCTCCTGTGCTGCACTGCTTGCTGGCTTTCTAATCAGACTTTTGTCATCAGAACAAATGCAATGCACTGTCTTACTTGCAGTGTATGCCTTTTTAACAGAGAGGATGCTTTTCTTTTTGTACTTTCCTATACTGTTTTAACACTAACATATTTTTAATAATAAAAAGGCATATTATTTTCATCTTGAAAATTAAAATTTGCCTACATCCTAGGATTCAACTGTACATGGTTTATATAACCTTGGCAAAAATCACATCAGAGTCACATGATGTTTACAGATGCTCAGGCAGAGGAGCACCGCCTGGGAACCTCCAAGGCTGGTTCTCAGCTGCCCATGTGGAACTGGTGACCCCTCCAAGGCTACTTTCTCTACTCCCAGTGTAGCCATATCTCCTACCTTTCTTCCTCTTCACCTGCTCCTCTTCTCATATACCCTGCTCTAGCCCTGAAAAGACCAAAAGGTACCAATCAAACTAAAAATCCAGCCACAGTGAAAGATCTCTCAGTACAGAGATCCTGCCTTTTTTTTTTTTTTTTTTTTTAAATCTCTGTGCCTGCTTCCTCACTGTTGAGAAGGAAAAGAGGAGAAACAAAATCCAAGAGAAGCTAGAGATGCCATCAGTGGGCAGCACTCGCTCACCTCACCTTTGTTAGCCTCTGAATGTTCTTCTTATAAAGGGAAGATAAGCACTGCTTCACCAGGCCCATGTTGTTATCCCGTGTGAAAGTTTCACTGTGCTTGTTAACCAGATTTCGCAGTTCTGAGGGGTTATTGGTTGAGTAAACTTGTGCCAGCTCATGGTATGCATTGCTGAGAGGCTTAAAGTAGGAAAAATTCAAATTAAAGTTTCAAAGGGAGTAAAATTTGTATATGAAGCAAAAAACAAAAAAACAAATTTTGATATTGTATTTTCATAAATACACTCTGTATTATTTCTAACAAATGATAATTTATCCAAAACAAATGTCTGATTTTCAACACCTCCCACCCCAACCTTTTTTCTTTTTTTGGTGGTGCTAGAGATTGAACCCAGGGAGCAATGAGCTACATCCTCATCCCTTTTTGAGTAAGGTTCTCAATGAGTTGCCCAGTTTGGCCTCTAAATGTGATCTTCCTGCCTTAGCCTCTGAAGCAGCTGGAATTATAGGATGTACCACTGTACTCAGAAAATGTGTGGTTTTTAAGATCAAGGAGAGAAATTCACTGTGGAGTAATTTATTGTCAATAAAACATTATAGCACAGAGCAATTAACTACAAAGCAAGTGAAAGTCCACTCAGTTTAGCGAAGATACACATATCATTTTTCTAGAGGTCATATTTTTTTCTGTTGACAAATTATACTGGTAAAAAGAAGGCAAACATCATTTTCTTTTCTTTTTTTTTTTTGGTACCAGGGATCGAACTCACTCATGACTGCACATGCAAACATCATTTTCAACTCTCTCTCTCTCTCTAACACACACACAATCTTACCAGGTGCAATGGGACAATCTGCTACTTCTGTTAAGAAACTAAGGCAGAGGTCCAAGAGAATGTGGAATGGTCCTGAAGAGCACTACCAACAGGCAGAAACTCAATTCAAACTCACTTTTTTCTGAAATCTCCTTTTCACCATTTGTGACATTATCATAAATAAATTATTAATTATTGTGAACAGTGCCCCAACTCATAAGGTATAATTTTTTTTTTTTTTTTGTACTGGGGATTGAACTCATGACCACACACTTGCAAGGCAGGTGCTTACGCCACTGAGCTAAATCCTCGGTGTGAAGGTATAATTTATAAAGGCGTTTCTTCTACAACAGATTGGCTCAGGGGCCACTGGAAGGATCCTAAAAGTTCTTGACAGTGAGCTGAGAATGGCTGTACTGTTTTAACCCTTGCCCATTGCTCCTGCACTGTAGTCCGGGTAGCACATCAGTCACCTTCCCCATCACCAGGCAGCCAGAGCCCTGACAACCACAAGGCTCTCAGGCAGAAGACACTGCTATCCTCTTTGTGGCAGTGTGTCTTTAACACACAGAGAATTTTTCTTCCTGTTTTTCTATACTGTTTGACACTTCGTAAGTATATATTTTTTTAAAATTTGCTTTGTGCTATAATGTTTTACTGACAGTGAGCCAGCACAGAAATCCTTTCACCTAAAATTCTGAGTTCTGTACAAGGAGGACTGGAATGAAACTATTACCAAAATGACTGTAATTTCATAGCCCTTTAAAGCTACTCTTTTTTTCTTTATTCTTTAAAAAGCCACAGGCATATATTTAAAGAAAAGTTTATTTTTTAAATGTACCAAAGTTGGGTTGTCATTAAGATACAAAAGTACAGTGGGCAAAGCTTGTGGTTTTCCTCCAAGGGTTCTGGGATTTAAGCAGATTCAGTATTCAATCAAACCAGCACCTCTTTTTCAGTATTTTGGCTAAAATGTAATGAAGAAATACAACAACAAAAATGAATCCTTATAAAGGCTTTAACATCTATAACCATAAATACCCAGAGCGAAGGTCTGGAGGCCAGTTCCTGAGACACATTCCCTGCCAACCAGGAGTACAATGTACGCAGAATGACTCAACTGAACTCTCAGGCTCCCAACAGACATTTCATAAAAATCTGCTAACCTGACGCTGCTGAGAGCTGGAGTACTATGAAATAAGATTACAGAATTTTATCACTGCAATTACTGTATGTACTTATTAACATTTAAGAAAGTCAGTTTGATTTTAAAAACTTACCTTAATGAATCTACCCACAATTTGAGATGTATATTTTGGTAGCTGTTGTACTTTCCCAAGTAATATCAAAGAAACTAGAATATACTTTTTATATGATTCCAACATGATATGACTGACCGCCATAGCAGGAGTAGTTATAGCCTGAGCAAGAGAAGAATGTACAGTATGAATAGTACACACTAGCAAGAAATAGCAATTGACCACATGTATCACTTATAAAACAAAAATTTACTGTCCTGTTATTATTTCTACTATCATTGCCATTATTATTATTTGCAATATTGGGGATGAAAGGTAGGGCCTCTGTACTGAGCTACAGTCTCTTGTTTATTTTTAATTTTGAGACAGGGTCTAGCAAAGCTCCTAAGCTGCCCAGGTGAGGTGAGGCTCAGACTTGTGATCCTCCTACCTCAGCTTCCCAGAGTTCTGGGGTTACAGATGAGTGCCATTATTGGCCCATTATTATTCTTACAACAGCTTTATCGAGCTATAACTCATAATATGAAATTTACCCCTTTCAAGTATAAAATTCAGTGATTTCAAGTGTGTCTCGTATGTTAAAAAACTATCACCACTACCTAATTTCACATTTTTATCTCAAGAAAAAATCCTTCACTTGAGCAGTCATTTCCCGCTCTCCCCTCCCCACAATCCCAGCAACCATTACTCAGTTTTTTACCTCTATGGATTTGCCTGTTCTAGATGCTCGTGTAAATGGCACCATGGGAAACAGCTCTTTTGTGACTGGCTTCATTAACTTCATGTTTCCAAACTCTAAGGTTCACTCATATTGTAGCATGTATCAGTACTTTATTGCTGTGCATGAGTGAAGAATATTCCATTGTGCAGATATACCACACTTGACTCCTCAGGTGATAAATATTTGAAGTTGTTTCTACCTTTTTTTTTGATACCGGGGATCAAACTCACAACCCTGTGCTTGCCAGGCAGGCACTTATGCAACTGAGCTAATCCCCAGCCCTGCTTCTACCTTTTGGTTATAGTGACTAACGGTACTCTGAATATTAGTGTACCTATTTTTGTGTAGGCATCAATCTTCATTTCTCTTGGGAATATTCTTAGGAGTAAAACTGATTTCATGGTAACTCTATTTTTTGAAAAAAATCCTGTTTTTTGGCACTGGCAATGGAATCCAAAGCCTTACATGTGCTAGGTAAACACTCTACCCCTGAGCCATAGTCCCAGCCCAAGTTATTTATGTATTGTTTGTTTTTGCCTTTTGAGTCAGATCTTGCTATGTAGTTCAGGCTGGCCTTAAACTCACAGCAATCCTCCTGCCTCAGCTTCCTGAATGTTGGGATTACAAGCATGCACCATCATGCCAAGCCTTTTTTTTTTCCTTCTTCTTCTTCTGAGAGAGGGTCTTGCTATGCAGTGCAGGCTGGCCTTGAACTTACTATGTAGCCTAACTGGCCTCAAACTTGCAGCAATCCTCCTGCCTCAGCCTCCCAAGTATTGGGATTATAGGTGTATGCCACCATGTCTGGCCCAAGTTTTAACTGCTGAACTGTTTTCCAAAGTGACTGTACCATTTTGTAAACCTATAGCAATTATGAGAGTTTTAAAGTCTCTAAATCCCAGCAACACTTGTTACTGTCTTTTTGTATTTTAGCTATGCTGGTGGATATGAACTGCTATCATACCATGGTTTGAATTTGCATTCGCTTAATAACTAATGACTATAACAGTCTATTTGGTGGCTGTTAGACATGTGCGTATCTTCTTTGGATGACTGTCTACGCAAATCTATTGTCCATTTAAAAAGTTTGGACTTTTATTTTTGAGTTACAGTCTTGGTATATTTTAGCTCCAAGTCCCTTAACAGATATGATCTGAAAATATTTTCTCCTATTCCTTGACTGCCTTTTCACTCTCTTTCAGTTGGGTTCATGAAGGTCACAGGAATCGAAAACCATCACACCCAAGTCAGCACAAATATTCCAAATCAAAACTCAAACCACTCGCCTGTAATCTCAGCACTTGGAAGGCTGAGGCAGGAGGATCGCTGTGAGTTCAAGGCCAGCCTGGGCTATATAGTGAGACCCTGTCTCAAAAAAAATAAAAAAATAAAAAAATAAAAATTCAAACAAAAAATCCCAGCAAAATCCAAACTATTAGATCCATAACTCTTGAGACTTCTACAGAACATTTAAGTGTGAGAGGACACATGTATGATTCCTAGAACTACTCTTTTAGTTGTGAAATACCAGAATTCACTAGTCAGGGACAAGTGATCTAGGTCAGTCCATGAAGTGGTATGTCATGAAGCTAGCTTCACTTTTTGCTTTACACAGTGCTATATGACCTGAATTTTTTCAATAAATACATCTTTTCTTTGGAATTTTCCATACAACTATTAAAAAAAAACTATCACTTTCTGAAATTAAAGTAGAAATACCATCTACATACATATCATTAAAACACAGCTGCATACATACCGTATCTCAAAACAAAATAAAGCAAAAAAAAAAAAGCTGCATGAAGAAGACTAAACACTAGAGACAGTGCTTGTCATCAGGTCAAAATCGGAGTAAGTATATTTACAGGTAAAAGGAATAAACTAAAAACATCAAAAATGTTTTAATATTTTAACACTTGAGATAGAAATATTTTCTAAGTGCAGTGCACACTTCCCTGCCTTTTCAATGTTCATCTTACCTGACAGTTGAATTATAATAATGCATCTAGTAGCTACAAAGCATGCTTTTATCATTTTCTAAATGTGTACTCTCGAAGAGGAGTCATCTTGGCAGATTTAATCTGACTACACACATCTTTTAATGACATGGTCCCTGACCACTACCTCTCACGGGGCCCTCCAAAAGGCTTTCTTAACAGCTCATCAACCATTTGGAATGGCACTGCTCAGAGCCTTGAAAGTGAGTATGTGTTTAAAGGGTAATGGTGACAGTCAACTTGATCAGTTTGAGACGGAAAGCAAAGCACACTTCTGGGTGTGTCTGAGTGGGTCACAGGTGTCGCCTGGGGACTGCATCTGTTCTTGGCCCCTTTCTCTGTTTCTTTCTCTGCTTCTTGGCTGTCATGAGGTTAGCAGCTTTCCTCCATCATCTCTTCTGCTGTGATGTTTCTATACAGGAGCCAAGTAAGCATTGACTGAAACCTCTGAAACCAGAGCCAAATAAACCTTTCTACCTTTAAAATTGTAGGCGTCAGGTACTTGGTTACAGCAATGGAAAGGTGATTAATACAGTATCTGTGTATTACAAATCAGTATTCCAAGTAAATTGTGAGCTCTTTCAAGATTTAGGATATCCTTATGCATGCTAGAATTAAGTAGGAACTTCCAATCACCTGAGTAAGTTTATCTTAGAACACTGGTATTGATACTAATCAATATTGTACATCTCTTTCAGACTGAGTAAACCTCCAAAATAATCTACCAAACTATAAATATACTTCATTTCAGACAATGATGAGACACATGCAAGAGTGGAAGGATCCTTTCACTATATACTACTTAATAACTTTAAAATTTTGACTCACGAGAGTATTTTATATAAAACTTAATAAAAGGGCAACCCACTCAGGACCCCTTCTGTCTCTTAGACAGAAGCTTTCTTTCTCTCAATAAATATATTCTGCTCTTAACCTCTGTTGTTCCTAAAATTCATTCTTCGATTTTAGAGAACACAAATTTGTTCCAGGGGTATAGCAGATTGGGAATTTTGTTCCCCTGTATCAACAGAAAGCCATTATTGGGGGCCTAGGCCCTCACAGACACAACCGAACCAGAAGGGAGTCTTTCTTGGCATGGGCCACACCATCAAACTGAAACTTTAAGGAAGCAGACTGGGCAATTAAAAATAAAAAAGCAGGCTTTTTTTTCAGCATAACAAGGAAGTCTTCCCCTACCACTGCCACTAATCAATCAGATCCTTCCTCTTCCTCCTCCTTCCCACCTTACCCACTGCCCTACAAAAAAAAAAAAAAACCTTAATAAAATACCACACATGGTCTTAGATCAAGATGACACCTCAGAAAATAATCTGAACAATCTCTTCCCTGTAGACAAAGGGAACTATAAACATAAAAAGATGTAACTTGCCTGAAATCCAGTAAGGTGTTAAGTGGAAAGGTCTGGGAGATTATTAGAACCCACTCACTAGCACTCTTTTCTACACCACCACTTTCCTCTGCTTAAGCATGAGCAAGTCACCACTGTTCACATGATCAGTAAAACGGTCTTCATAAGGACTTCCTGTGAAACTCAAAGGTCCCTCAAATAGTCTCGCTATAAACCCAAGGGGTAATACTTAGATCACACAAGTTCAAAACCACCTCAGGGACCTGTAGAGAGATGATTACCTGTTCATAAAAGTAGAGTGCTCTTTCAAAGTTCTTCAGTCCAGTATAGATCATCCCTCCATAATAATAGTAACATAAAAAGTGTTTTGCATCATAGGCTCCATTCTCTTTACAGATATCCATCATGTCCACATCAAGGTACGGAAGGGCGGGCTTAAAGCATTTTGCCAGCAAACAGAGCTGTGAACAAATTTGTACCAAGTCATCACTTTACTTTGGCAGGCTTGAGCAGAAGGAAATTCAAAGAGTCCAGAAATTTTTTTTAAAAAATTGTATTTAACAATCTATTAAAATGACCCAAAATGTTAACATATGATTCAATTTCTTAGCTGTTATAAAACAGTATTAAAAGTGAAACAAGGGCTGGTGATATAGCTCACTGGCATAAGTGCCTACATATCAAGTGCAAGGTCCTGAGTTCAATTCCTAGTACTAGGAAAAAAAAAAAATAAAGCAAAATAAAATGAACAAAAAAATCAACCAGCTACAAGGAGAACACTTCACAGATGAGTTAAAAATAGGGAACTTCCCAGACACAGCTCAATTACTACTTACTTCTACCCCTCATTTGTTTGCAGATGGGCAAAAGTGTGCCCTTTTTCTCTTCACTGAAGAGGTACACACAAAGAGTCAGCATGGTGTGATAAAAAATCTATCTAGTTAATCTCCTTCAATTTGAACCCTTTAGGTATATGTAGGAAGTTGTACAAGTTAAGAAAGTGAGCACACAGGGAAGTTCTATATCTAGATAACGGTGACGAGGTGTAACATCTGCACAGACTCAAGGAGCTGTAGACTTCTTAAAATCAGTGCTCCACTGGATGCTATACCTCAGTCACAACGACTTTTTTTTTTGGTACTGGGGATCGAACTCATGACCTCACGCTTGCCAGGTAGATGCTTATGCCTCTAAGCTAAATCCCCGGCCTCAACAATTTTTTTAAAGATGGAAAATAAAAAAAAAGTAAGTCTTCATGTGACATTAGAATGTATGTTTGAAATAATCCACATACCATGAGATACTCCATACAAACTGGCTGAACCACAACACACCCATGTCATGGAACAACATGCAGCTGCTAAGATACATTAAACAGGAACAGGCAAGAATTTGTATAGATTACTAGAATTTGTAGAAAAGAAAAACAAAAAAACAACGTACAACTATATACCCACACATGCTTGATATGTGCAAAAAACATCTTGGAAAAGATACACAAGAAATTACTAACACTAGTTTTCTTTAGAGAGAAGAAATTATTGGCTAGCAAACAGAATGGTAGACTTCACTACATTATCCTCTCTTTTGCCTTTTGGTGTCTGAATCACTTACAGTAAGATAAATAAATGAGTAACGTTTTTAAGGTGTAAAAAGTTTTCTGTGTTTATTCTCAGATTTCACAGCTTCTATAAAAGAAAATGGTTTGAGGGGTTTTTGTTGTTTTTAGTATTACAAGCAATCATTAATTACTATATCTGGTCTATAAGCTTACTACCTAATGAGTTCCAGCCTACATATTTTAACTTCTACAACATAACACAATCTCTACCAAATAACTTTCATTTATCTAGTACAATGTTAAGCAAGCCCATGACCAGTGTTACACTGTACTGCTTACCTGACAGAGATCCGCATGTATTGAGGTCAGCTGGTTTGTATTCATCTGCATCTTGTCTATGGCTTGCTTAAGGATGCCAATTCCTCGCAGGGGCTGTCAGAAATGACATCTCTTTCAGATAAGTTCTCAAAGATGGCAGCACATTGGATCTTATGTTGTCACTTACAAATAAAAAATAACACTAATTGATAGGTTCCTTTAAATAGCAACGTGAGGTTTCCATAGTCAGGAAATGTTTGTCCCTTCTTAGATTATTTAGATAATTCAGCACTACATTTTATTTACATATGTATGTATGTATGTATTTTGGTACTTGGGATCGAACTTGGGACCTCACCTTTGTCAAGCAGGCATTTATGCCCCTGAGCTAAATCCCTGGCTAGCACTACATTTTAATCAAAATCCTTTTTTTACCAAGAATACCAGTAATCAAAAATGTAACTTTCTCAATAGTTTACACTTAAAACTATAACAAATAAAAGTTTTTCAAATCATTACAATAGATGAGAGGCTATATTTGCAATGATAGTTGTGATAAAGGTGCTGGCTTTTTCCCAGAGGTCAGACAATCCCTTATTTATAGAACATCACTACTGAAACTCATACCACAAGTTACAACAGACTGTTTCGCCTAAGGCACAATTTTTGAACAGAAGACCAGACTATAAAATAGGTAACTTACTTTATGGCTTTTTCTATAAAGACTTGGGGACTTTTTTGGTTTTGTTTTGTTTTGTTTTGTTTTTGGAGACAGGGTCTCGTTATGTTGCCCAAGCTGTACTTAAAAGTTGTGGGCTCAGGCAAAACTGTTGTCTCAGTCTCCTATAGGCAAGGCACTACCATTATCCACTTTGACTTTTTTTAAACCATCTCTTTCAAACAGTTGATTTAGTCCTCCTATAGAATAGCAACAGGTTCTTTCTGCCATCAGCATCATTACAGCAAGTAATCTTTTTGGGGGGGGGTGATCAAATTTATGACCTCATGCTTGCCCGGCAGGTACCTCTGCTGCTGAGCTAAACCCCTAGTCCTAAGAGCAAGTAATCTTAAAAGTTCACTTTCAAATAAAAAACAAACACCCACATTACAACTCATGTGAGTATCACAAAAGGTGAAGAAAGAATAGTCGATCTCCAGTGAAATAAGATTAAAGACATACAACAATGTAACACCTGAGGTCTTATTTTGCTATAAAACACATTAGGTGGGCCGGGGATTATAGCACAGAAGTACAGAGCTTGCCTAGCATGTGTAGTGCTCTGGGCTCAGTCTTCAGCACTGGCAAAAAAAAAAAAAAAAAAAAGACATTTAATATATAGCTGAACAGCTGGCCATGTCTGAACACAGGCTGTGGATTTGTAAAAGGATTATATCAACACCTATTTCCAGGTGCTGACCATTTGACTGTGGTACATGCCTGTAATCTCAGAAAGTCAGGAGGCTGAGGCAGGGAGATTTCAAGTTTAAGGCCACTTTGGGCAACTTATCAAGACACTGTCTCAAAAAATAAATAAATAAGGACTGTGGAGGCTGTCAGTTTGAAGGCTCCAGGTTCAGTCCCTAACATAGACAAACACACACAAGCAGACAGACAAACAGACATACATGTACAACAATGTCCAAATTTTTAGGAAGCATCCATTAGTGTATTTAGGGGTAAAGATGGCCTATCCAAAATTTACTTTCCAATGCTTCAGAAAGGAAAAGTGATGAAATGAAAAAGAAAAGCAAATATGGTAACATATTACCATTTGGAAAATCTAGATGAAGTAAACATGATAATGCTTTATACTATTCTTACAGCATTTTGCCTTTTTGTTTTGTTGTGTTTTTGTTTTGTGAGACAGAGTCTCACAGTGTAAATCAGGCTGGCCTTGAGTTCACTATGTAGCCCAGGCTGGTCTCGAACTCACAGTGATCCTCCTGTCTCAGCCTCCTGAGTGCTGGGATTATAGGTGTGCACTACACCACGCCTGGCTCTTGTAGCTTTTTCTTTTTTTTTTTTAAAACAGTACTGGGGGTTGAACTCATGACCACACGGCTGACCACACGGTTGCAAGGCAGGCGCTTATGCCTCTGAGCTAAATTCCCAGCCCCTCTTGCAGCCTTTTGAAAGGCCAAAAATATGTGAAAAAACGAATACACAAAAATAGCATGATACAACATAAGGGGCACAGAATTGATTTAGTTTTTTTTTTTTTTTATTGTTATTTTGTGTGTGTGGTGCTAGGGATAGACTCTCAGTAGAGCCTAGGGTCTTTCGCATGCTTAGGTCAATGCTCTACCACAGCCCAGACTGGTAGTTTCAAAAGCAAAAACAACCAGTTTCTTTTACTCTTTTCTTTTCTGCAAGCATGAAAAGTTGAACCCAGGCCTTTGCACTAATCTATATACCCAGGCCCTTAAAAAAAAAAAAAAAAAACCTCTGAGATAGGGTCTCCCTAAGTTGGCCAGGTTGGGCTCAAATTTGCAATTTTTTTGCCTCAACATTCCTGAGTGCTCAGAGAAGAGTACAGGTGTGTACCACTGCAACTGTCTTGGGTCACTCTTCTGACATAAGGACTAGACATCTTTATAGCAAAGGCTTGAGACGCTGTCTAGAAACTGTAAGTACTTGGGCATCAGAAAGCTGAAAACTACGTTAGAATCTTAATAAACTAATTTATTGTGTAAGTTATAGACATACTATAACAGAACTCTGAATACCTGAATAAGAATTCTTACCTGCTTTCTTTCCACAAGTGCATTTGTTAGCTGATGGCAAAGTCCAGCAACTAGATACAATAATAACAAAATATTGAAAACGCAAATAACTATAAAGGTAAAACATATTCAACAGAAGATAAAACATTACTTAGCTTACAAGTGTCTGTTGCATATCGAATGTGCTCCCCATTACAAGTACTGATGAAAAGCTGAACCTGTGAGAATAACGTTTCGAAGTCAGGAACACTGGGCATAGAAAATTTCACAAACCTAGAATAAGGAAAAAAAAATCCAATTACTCTGCTATTTCAATTTCATAGGGTAAAGCACAGAAAAAGCCTGTGCCTGAAATCCACCCTGCCTCCAGTAGTCTGTAAAAATAAATGAAGAATAGTATTTTTAAAAATTAAGTTTCCATATTCTTTTGCATAATCAAGAAACAGAATAAAGACAAAAATAGGGATTAAGAAAAATATACTTTATAAAGGTCAACTTTCCAAATGAAAAGCTCCATTAAATGTAGCCAACTAGCAAGTTGTTTACTACTTGTGAATGAACCAAGTACAAAGTTTTGGCTTTTTTCCTCCCCAGTACCAAGGACTGAATCCAGTAAGCACTAAGATAAATCTCCAGTCATTTTTCTTAATTTGAGATATCTGTCTTCTAAGTAGTTGAGATTACAGTATCGTAACACCACACTCATCTCCAAATATAAACTTTTAACAAATTTGTTTCTCAAATTTTTGTTTTTGCTCCAATATGGTCATGACACTTGTTCAAGTCCAGCCTAGGCAACTTAGCAAGACCATGCCTCAAAATAAAAAATAAGAGCAGGAAATATAGCTCAGTATGAAAGCCCTCAGTTTAATTCCTAGTATGAAAAGAAAAAAAATCAGTTTTGGAGATGGGATGCAGCTCAGTAGCAGAGCATGTGCTTAGTATGCACAAAGGCCTGGGTTCAATCCCTAGCAGCAGAAAATAAAAATCAGTTGTTGCTTTTCCCACTTTAAGAATGAATTGAAAGTAGACAAGAAATGATAGGCCTGGGCTAGTGGGAATCTAAGGCAGTGGCTCAATTAAAGATATTGTTGCCAGGATTTGGTGATGCTGTGACCTATCTTCAAGAAAAACTTAACAGAACTAGCTGATGGGCAGGACAGGAAGAGAGACCTGAAAGGAGGATTCCGATGATAAATTCTGCATAATCCAGCAGATAATACCAGGAATCACAGACAGGTTTCAGGCAAGAAATCGGAACATTCCACACTACCATTGCTATAAGCAAACATCTAGCTTTTCTTTTTCTTTTTTTTGGTACTGGGAGTTAAACTCAGGAATCTTGCAATTGCCAGACAGGCATTGTGCTACTGAGATATATCCTTGGCCTCAAGTTTTTCTTAAAATAAAAATGATTTAAAATTAATTTTAAGAAAAATGAAAGTGTTATTACCTAATCCAGTATCTCCTACATCTTTCAGCTTGACTTCCTTCTGTACATACTTAATATCATCTCATATCTGTAATTACACTTTATTGTAATCAAGATATACTAGAAAAACATTTTCATTTAGGATTCATAAAAGGTCAGTATGACATTACTTATAAATAAAAATACAAAGTTTTGGGTCCCACACAGTGTAGTTGAGAGAATGCAGATTTAAATCCAGGGTGCCAGCTACAAGTTCAGAGTTCTTTCTATGATTATAGAGTAAATGGTAAGCAATGATTACACCATAGCTGTGATGGCAAACATTTTAGAGCTTTCAATGGTAACAAATGGTTGTGGAATGTGTGCTACAGGTTCACTATCACTGCATTATAGCCTCAATATCTTTCACATATATTATCCTACTCGAAATGTAGCATATGTGAATTTATGTGAATAGGGCATAATGAGTATATATGTATAAAACATGCATGCCATCTTTTTATATCAATAAGTAGCATATATGCATAAAACAGCGTGCTGTTTTTTTATATCAATAAGAAGAACACAGACAGTAAAATTCTTTGTGGGTATATGGTACTGGTTTTGAGCCCAGGGCCTTGCACACACTAGGCAAGAAGCACTCCACCACTGAACTATGTCCCCAGCCCTTTGGGCACCATGCTGGGCACCATGTCGGCCAAAGCCTTACCAGCACAGTCCCATGGAACTGTCTGAAATGGTATAAATGTTTTACATCGTGCTGGCCAATACAATGGTTACATGTGGCTACAGGGCTACCACTAGAGCAAGTATACCAAGGAACTACATCTTACCTTTATTTTTCATTAGCTTTAAATAGTTACATATGATTAATGGCCAGTACACTGCACAATACAGCTCCTGACCCTTTTACTCTCATGAAGTTTTTTCTCTTGACTCTGCTCCCGACACATGCTTGTTTTAGGAATCACAGTAAGAGTAAAAGCAGATGTCTTTTAGGTCAATTTCTTCTCAGTTTATTTCTATTATTCAAAATCTCAGGATAACCATGATATTCCAATTTATAATACTGTAACATTAGTAACAGCAAGAGAAGACCACTGCATCAAGAGTTATAAGGGACATGAACTGAAATATGTCTAACTTGGTCTTTATTTATTTACTTATTTATTTGGTACTGGGGATCAAATTCACAACTGCGTGCTTACAAGGCAGGCACTTATGCCGCTGAGCTAAATCCCCAGCCCTTAACTTGGTCTTAAAGAGCTTAAATTTGTGCCTGCCTTACAAGCATGTGGTCGTGAGTTTGATCCCTGGTACCGATATAAAAAAAGAAAAAAAAAAAAAAAGAGCTTAAATTTGTTTGATGAACTGTGCAAAGTATAAAGTAAAAAACAAAAATTGATACTTTCATTGTATAATACTCCACCATACTCTGCTCCATCATTCTTTCTATTTTCTTTCCAAGTTAGAAAATGTGAACAAACCTATGGATTACATGAGTTAACATATTCAAATAAACACAAACTATAGTGTCCACAATTGAGATGGCTATTCATTTTAAAATAAAATTTCAAAATGTAGATAACCATAAATTAAAGTAGGGAACCGATAAAACTGAACAAAATACAGTAAGCAACAAGCTAGAGGGAGTAAAATATAACAATTATGGTATGAGTAGTTTTGTAAAAAGAACTCAGTATTGTTTGTATAACGTACTTTCTACACCAAAAATCAGTAAATAAAGCCAGAAAGTACAGTGTTCAGTTTCAATAAGTACAAAACTATAAACAATGCCCTTACAGAACAGCGAGGACGCCCAAGGAGTGTTCCTGCACATCCAGCGCTCCAAGTACAGTGTCTAGATGGGATAAGTTCTTCGCAAGGAGTTCCCCACTCTTGTTGATCAGTTCACAAAGCTGAGTCATTTGCCCTGCAAAACAGGAACACCAGCATTCAGTAATAGCACTAACCAAACTAAAGGAACTCTTACCTACAGACTAATATGCCCAAAGAAGATTTCTTTTTTTTGTTTTCGTTTTGTTTTGGTGCTGGGGATCGAACTCATGACATCACTTTTGCCAAGAAGGCACTTACACCGCTGAGCTAAAATCCCAGCAAAAAGAGGATTTCTTATGTCTCCATCCTTTCAAATGAGAACCAGAAGGACCAGAGGGATGAAACAACCTGCCCACAGCCTCAGAATTAAGAGATGATACCAGACCTCTCATTTCCTTTGGGCCTCCTTTTTATCCAATTTCTCACCCAGTCCCTCAAGCCAGAAATGTACACATTATTGTTACTGCCTCTCTCATCTCCCTCTTTGTACCCAAAATGTCACCAAATATCATTTAATTTTAACTCAGAAGTCCCTCAGCTCCATTGCTTTTTTGCTGCACTCCCTTCCTTAGTCTGTAGCCTCATCATTTTGTGTGTGAGCTGCTACATCATACTGTAAATATCCTGAACGATGTCTGCTTTTATCTTTTTCTCTTCCAACCCATAATTCATATCGGTACAGTCTGACTTTTCTAAAAAGGAAATTCCATCAAATTACTCCAATGGCTTTAAGAAATCTAAATGCCTGGCTTACAGAGCCCATTCAGTAACTGGTCCCTGTCACTTCTCTAATTTACCTCTTATTAATTCCCCAAACATACCTATTTTGGTCACACCAAGCTCAAATAAATCAGTATTCCATATTTTTTCATTTTTATGCTTCTACAAATGCTGGTCTCCCTCTCCCCAGACACCCTGCTACCTAGGCCTCAAAATTCAACAGAGTTAGCTTTAGGTCTTTCCTGGGCCCTCCCTTCACAGCCTCCCCCACCATTAAACTGTGTATCTAGCCTCTCTGCATCATAAGGGATTGTGGCAATTTGGTGATTCAATGCAAATTTAGGTGAAGAGACTGGTCTCTTCACCAAGCTACAAAATAGTGACTACTTAGAGCCAACTAAACCAGCAGTTTGTTGAATTAAACTCCTAAATTATCAATCTTTCACCATACTTCAATATACAATAATCTGATTACAGACACTGCCTACACTTTAGTTGTCTTTCTGCAGGCAGCAGTGATATGTGTAGGTCCTTGGACATTAATCTCAAGTTTCTGCATTCATTATTTCTATATAGTAGCTACGTGAATTTTTTTCTTATTGAAAGAGTACTTAAATAGTATAATGCTTAAAATCCAAAAACATCACTGGAGACTTTGATAATTTAATTTCTGAGGTGTCTATACTGTAACACATTTAAAACTGATGTCTTACTGTAAATAAAGGAAATATCTCATTATCACACACATTACAAACAATAAACAAGTATCTGATAAATTAGATATTATCAACCCACCATCATTTTATTATAGAAAATTCACTGGTAGGTATGAAATAGTTTCTCCCAGTTAAATGATCTTTTCAAAGCCCACTATTCTAAGTAAATTTACAACAATTTTGTTTTGTTTTGTTTTGTTTTTGAGACAAAGTCTTGTTCCGCAGCTCAGGCTGGCCTTGAACTCTGCAATCCTCCTGGCTCAGCCTAAATACCTACACTATCATGTCCTGCAATTTACAACAATTTGAAACAGTTAGAAATAAGCATTTCAGTCCATTAGTTTTACTCTCAATTTAATACTTGCAAGCTGGGTTGCTATGAGTCACCTATCTTTAGCTAGTGCAGTGTCAAAAGTAAGTTTTAAGTGTCACAGGGTGCATCTAAAATGGACCCAACCAGAGAAGTGACCAGTGAAATGCCTCTTAATCAAAGAAAGCTGGAACTGATACTATTCACTATTCTCTCCATTTAAGGTCCATGTTAGAAGATTCTGTATAAGATCACCTAAACAGAAACTTAAAAACATTTCCTGTGCAACCAGTGGGGCACAGAAGCTGATGGCAGTGAAATCTGTATTTACTTCTATCTAGCAGACTTCCTAAAATTATGAACTGCACACAGCAAGAATCAAAAGCTTTCAGATAAGTTACCTTCCTGGATGCTCCTCAACAGCCCTTTGTAAATGTGAAAATTGGCCCAGAGAAATTAAATGCTCACACAAGTGACCGAGACAAGATTCCAACCTCAATCTTTACATACTGAAGAAGAAACTAGGTGTCTGTGGCATAAATAAATCCACAAATGGTTTCTTCATTCGTAAAACATGCAAGTCAGTACTTGACTTGTGAACCTAATTTCTATCAATAATAAAGAGAATAAAAGGGAACTGTTATTAAGCACAGTTCCGTATCAGGTCATTTTAGCCTCACAACATTAAAGCAGACAGCACCCTTGCATTTTTACACATGGAGATAAAAGACTCAAGAGGTTGAAGGTGACTCGTCCAAGGTCACACAACTCTTGGAACTTCAACATCTCGTAGATCTACTTATTGCACCCCATATGATAGGCACTATTCTAAGCACTTTTACATGGTTTCTCACTCAATTCCCACAATTTTATTAAGTAGAATTTTATTTTTATTTTGCAGTTAAAGTAGCACTGGATAAAGGGGCCTTCAAAGCTAGTATCTACTCTATTCAGAAACCAGGATTCTGTATATTCAGACGATAAGATGAATGAACCAAGTATCATAAAAATTAAGGGCAAAATAATCTAGGTAAAAATTCTATCCCCTGGAAATAGAGCCCTACACGCGAAAATTCCCTTGGTACTCTCTGTGGGACAAAAATAGGGGCTAAGGTTCGGAGCTTGCGCCCACCAGCGGCTGAGGCGCCAGCTAAAGCAAACCACCGAGCGCAGGAGCCCAGAAAGGACTCTGGTGCGGCCAGTTTGCCCAGCGGCCTAGTCAGCGGCGGCAGGACAGAGCGCTGCGCCAATCACCGAAGTCAAGGGACGCCGAAGGGGCCAATGGGTACTCAGGAAGGCGCCCGGCGGAAGTCACGCCCCCAAACTGTCAAGTGAAGCGCCCGGTGGAAGGGGCCCAGACCAGGGGGAGGAGCGTCCGGCAGCCCGAGGAAAGGCGGCCGGCGGGAGCGATCGCGGGACCGAGAGCGCGATGGGGCTGCTTTTTTTTTTTAACATTCATCTTGTGTTCGATCCCTCCCTAGTCTACGGTCGCAACCCCAAGCTTGGCCCCAGAGAGAAGGTTCGGTTCTACTGAGGGCGGTCCCAGCATTCCTCGCTGGCGCCAGTGGATGCAGGCCCATCCCCAAGGCCCAACCTCGCTTCCCAGGGCCTCACCTTGAGCCGAGAGTTGTCGGACACTGTTCACGAACTGCTCCAGGGCAGACGCCATGTTTCCCCGCGGGCGGCCCGAGCGGCAGAGGCTGCTAGCGCGGGAAAAGCCAGCCGCTCTGAGAGGAGGGGCCGCGGCGATACACTAGAGGAGTCCGAAATGGCTTGCGTCACTTCCGCCTGAGTAGGCACCGCGAGATCTCACCTAGCTGGAAACTGTTTCTGTGGAAACAGTTCCGCTGTCCGCCGTAGCCGGAAGTCAGTTTTCTCCCTCCCACCTTTTCGGTTTGTGTACCTGTGAAACCTCTCCCCACGTTAAATGCGAACTCTCCTGGTGAAAAGGAACGAAAGTTACAGTTAAGCACAGTTATTTCAGTCCGGATTCTAGTAGGCCTGACCATGCGGCTTTTTTTTTTTACCTGACCAGCTGCCTCGAGCGTAGCTAACCTGTGAAGACCGCAGGGCTGAGCATGCTGGGTTCAAATCCCTTTTGTACCATCTGGTAGCTGTGTGATTTTGAACAAGTTCCTTGACCGTCCTGTGCCTTGTTTGCCTCTTCTGTGAAAACCTTTCAGTATGTTCAAGCACATAAAACACTTAGGATAGTACCCGGCACATAGCACTCTGTTTTCTTTCAAGGCATATACTGAATGATCTCTCCCTCTTCCACTTGACTCCCAAAGTACTTTGTTCCTTTCACTTAACCATGAATATTCTATTGTAAATTTTGTCTCCATAGTCCATCCCTAGGTGTGTGAGGCCCTGGTGAGGTAGGAAGGTAGAGCTTGCCAAGGCTGGCTACGGGAATAAGCCAAACCCGTAAATTACAAGGTTCCAAAGCAGCGCCAAATAATGCCCAAGCCACCACCCCACCCCACCCCACCCCCGGTTCCCATGAGATGTGGAAGACCTGTAGGGACACAGATGCTATCCTGTCCTTCTCACGGTAGCCCGCCCTGTATTTCCCAGATCCACTATGTACTTTATTTTTTCCTCTTTTGTTTGGCCCAAGTTTGCTCTACAGAGCCAGTAACTTACTCTTTCATCCTTCACTTTTTTTTTTTTGTACCGGGGATCGAACTCACAACCTTGTGCTTGCCAAGCAGGCACTTATATCGCTGAACTAAATGCCCGGCCCACATCCTTCACTTTTTAAAGTAAACTTTGGCACCGTTTTTGGCTTGTCTCGTTCAATTCTTTGTGAGGCAAGAAGGACCTGGGAAATGTTTAACTTGTGAGCCATTTCTAAAAGAAGCTGCCTGATAATATTGGGTTCGATCCCCAGTACCAGGAAAAAAAAAAACTGATAGTAATCATTATATCCTGAAATTGTGTTTTGGATGTATGAAGGCCCTTGAAAATAGAAACGGAAATAAATTGTTGGTTAGAGACATGATTAGATTAATAACTTTAGCACATGTAGTCTAAGGTGGAAATGACACTGCATGCTCTACGGTAACAATTGGTCCACAATCTTTAATCTCTTTTGATATTTTGATGTTTTCAATATGTAATGAATACATTCACTATGCAGTTGGTACATATACGTATGGAACTTTAGTCCCTTTTCACCTCTGCTTCCCTTTTACCCCTCTCCCTCCAACCATAGATTCCCTTCCCATCTCCAAAAGGTCTACCTTTCTGTTTCCTATTATCTGTTATCTTGCTCTTTAAATTATTTAAATTTTGCATTTCTCTTATAAAAGAAGCCATGAAACATGTAATCTTTTGTGTCTGATATATTTCATTTAGCATTATGGTCTCAAGATGCATCAGTTTTCTACAAGTAACAAATTTTTCCTTCTGTATGTCTGAGTAGTATTCCATAGTGTATAAATACACCACATTTTCTTTATTCATTCATCTGTTGATGGATAAATAAACTGCAAGATTTAGCTTTTGAATAGCTGCTGCTGTGAATATAGGTGTATGTTTTTCACTGTAACAGTATGTTTTTAACTCTTTGGGGAAGATGCCCAGAAGAGGTATAGGTGGATCAATGGAATTTCTATTAGTTCTTTAAAAGAACATAATATGTTCTAGATAAAAGTTCTTTATATGGAATTTTTATTTCTTTATATGTTCTAGATAAAAGTCCTTTGTCTGAGGGACAGTTGACTAAGATTTTTTCCCAAGATTTCACTCTGTTGGAGATTTCTTTTGACACACAAAAACTTTTTAATAAGACAAGATCCCAGTTGTCGATTCTGGGAAGTATTTTCTGTGCAGTTTGATTTTTGTTCATGAATTCTTTGCCTACCTCTATGCCTTCAAGATTTCTATCTACTTTTTCTTCAAGCAGATTTAGTGTTTCTGTTTTAATATTTAGATGTTTGATCCATTTTGACTTTAGTTTAGTACATGGTGATAGGCCTGGATCTAGTTTTAGTTTTTGGCATATGGAAAGCCAGTTTTTCCAGCATCACTTATTAAAGAGGTTATCTTTCTCCCAGTGAACATGTCTGGCCCCTTTGTCAAAGACATTTGTTTTTTCAGAGTACTGTGTTTGTAGTTGTAGTTGTATCCCCTAATCTATTCCATTGATCTTCATGTCTGTTTTTATTCCAGTACCATGCTGATTTTCTCATAGTAGCATTGTAGTGAGGGGTTGTGATGCCCTCAAGTGAGGGGTTGTGATGTCTTCTGCCTTGCCTTTGTTGTCCAGAATAGCCTTTGCTATTCTAGGTCTCTTCTGGTTCCAGATGAATTTTAGGAATGATTTCTCTAGAGCTGTGAGGTATGCTAATGGTATTTTGATTGGAATTACATTAAGTCTGTATAACAGACTTAATAACTTAACTTAATAACTTAAAATGACCATTTTCCAAATATTACTACTTCCTATCCATGAACAAGTTCTGTGTTTCTATTTTCTGAGATCCTCTTTGATTTGTTTTTTCAGAGTACTGTAATTTTCACTGTATAGATCTTTTACTTCCTTTGTTATATTGATTCCTAAGTATTTCTTTTTTGGGGGATGTTATTGTGAAGGGTGTGGTTTCTCTTGTTTCTCCCTCTTTGAGTTTGTTGTTTGTGTACAGGAATGCTATTGATTTTTGAATTTTGACTTTGTATCCAGCTACATTGCTGAATTTGGTTATCATATGTAGAACTCTTTCAGTAGAGTTTTGGGGGTCTTCTATGTAGAGTATCATGTCGTCTGCAAATAATGATAATTTAACTTCTTCTTTTCCTATCCTTATTCTTTTTATTTCTCTCTCTTGTCTAATTGCTCTGACCAATGTTTCCAGCACTATATTGAATAGGAGTGGTGATAGTGGACAGCCTTGCCTTGTTCCTGATTTTAAAGTGGAAGCTTTCAGTTTTTGACCATTTAATATGATGCTGACGGTTGGTTTGTCATAGAAGGCTTTTATCAGATTGCGTTAAAGACCATCTATTCCAATTTTTCATAGGGTTCTTATCATGAACAAGTGTTGGACTTTATTATTTTTTTTGTTTTAGTCTTTTTGAGACAGGTTTTCATTATGTGGTCCATACTGGCCTTGAGCTCACTTGAGCCCAGGCTGGTTTCAAATTTGCAATGATCCTCCTGCCTCAGCCTCCGGAGTGCTGTAATTAGAGTGTTGGACTTTATCAAAAGCTTTTTCTGCATCTATTGAGATGATCATGTGATTCTTATTTTTGGCTCTATTTATATGGTGTATTACATTTATTGCTTTGTGTATGTTGAACCATCCCTGCATTCCTGGGATGAATCCCACTTGGTGGTGATGCATAATCTTCTTGATGACTTGCTGCATTCTGTTTGCCAATATTTTATTGAGGATTTTTGCATCTGTGTTCCTTAGGGAAATTGGTCTATAGTTCTCTTTTTTGATTGAGTCTTTCTCTGGTTTTGGTATTAGGGTAATATGTGCTTCTGGGAATGAATTTGGGAGCATTGCTTCCCTGTCAGTTCCATTAAAGAGTTTAAGGAGTGTTGGCATAAGTCTTCCTTGAATTTCTTGTAGAGTTCAGCTGTGAATCCATCAGGACCTGGGCTTTTCTTTGTTGGTAAGGTTCTAATTACATTTTCAATTTCATTAACTGAAATTGGGTTATTCAGCAGTTTTACATCTTGCTCCAGCTTTGGTAATTCATATGTTTCTAGGAATCTGTCCATTTCTTCTGTGTTTTGAACCTATGAGAGTAAAGGTTTTCAAAGTATGTACTGATGATCTTCTGTATTTCTACAGGATCTGTAGTGATTTAGCCCTTTTCATTCCTTATTGCATGAATTTGAGTTTTTCTTTCCTTTTTAAAAATAAGCCTAGCAAGGGCTTATTAACTTTTTTATTCTTTCAACGAACCAACTCTTTGATTCATTAATTCTTTATATTGTTGTTTGAGTCTTAATTGAATTAATTTCTTTATAATTTCCTCCCTTCTTTTGGCTTTGGGCTTGACTTACTCTTCTTTTTCTAGATGTTTGAGGTGTAGCATCAGGTTGTTTATTTGTGTTTGTTCTGTTTTACTGATGTGGGAATTCACCACAATAGATTTCCCCCTGAAGACTGCTTTCATTGTATTCCACAGGTTCCAGTTAAGTTGTATTTGTATTTTTGTTTGCGTGTAGATATTGTTTAATTTCTTCTTTAATTTCCTCTGTGACCCATTGACTGTTCAGGAGTGTATTATTTAATTTCCATGTGTTTATGGAATTTTTGCAGTTTTTTGTCATTAATTTTCCACTTTCATGGCACTATGATCAGATAATATGAATGGGATAATTTTGATTCTTTTGCATTTAATTAAGCATATTCTATGGGCTAGTATATGACCTATTTTAGAGAATGTGCCATGCGAAGCTGATAAGAATGTATATTCTGATGTTGTTGGGTGGAACACTCTGTATACATCTACTAAGTCCATTTGTTCACAAGTTTGATTCAGTTCTTTTATTTCTTTGCTGATTTTTTGTCTAGTTGATCTGTTTCTTCATGTCAATGGAGTGTTAAGGTCTCCCATTATAATTGTGTTATTATTTGATTTTTCATTTCTATTAATATGTTTTATATAGCTGGGTGCTCCCGAATTTGGTGCATACATATTTAAGATTGTTATCTCTTCCTCTTGAAAATTTCCCCTAACCACTATGTTGTGACCTTATTTATCTCTTTTGATCATTCTTGGTTTGAAGTTCACATTATCTGCAAACAGAATAGCCACCCCTGATTTTTTTGGATGGAGGAGTTCCTATTGCATAAAGTATTGTTTTCCTTCCTTTGACTTTTAGTCTGTGAATTTCCTTTCGGGTTATATGGGTTTCTTGTTTACCGTATATAGTTGGATGTTGTTTCTTGATCCATTCTGCCAGTCTGTTTCTTTTAATTGGTGAAAGGAGACCATTTTCATTAATGGTTATAACTGGTATATATTGGCTCATTTTCTTCATGTTATCTTTCTGCTGTCGGTTCTTTACCTTTCCCTTCTGTTTAATTGTTTGCCCTGCTTGGTGGTTTTTTTCTGTTGGTGCTGTTGAAGTCATAGTTATTTTTATGTCTATTTAGAATATCTTTCAGTATTCTTTGCAGGATTGGTTTGGTGGTCATAAAGTTCTTCAGCTGTTCTTTGTCATGGAAGTATCTTATTTCTCCATTGATTTTGAAGGACAGTTTTGCAGGATACATCAGTCTGGGTTAGAAGTCATTTTCCTTTAGGATTTGAAATACTTTACTCCATGCTTTTCTTGACTTCATTGTTTGTGTTGAGAAGTCTACTGTGATTCTGATGGGCTTGACGTTATAGATTATTTTTTTTCTCTAACAGCTTTTAATGTTCTGTTTTTATGTTGAATTTCTAGGATGTTGATTATTAAATGTCTGGGTGTAGATTTATCTTGGTTATAGCTAATTAGAGTTCAATATGCTTCACTAATCTGTATGTTACTTTCCTTCCCCATATTTGGGAAATTTTCTGCTATTACTTCTATAAATAGTCTTTTTATATTATTTGTACTGTCTCCTTTTTCATTTACATTTATCAATATTACATTTTCTTTATATCATCTTGCAACTGTTGAATTGTTATTTCCTGATTCCGTGTTATTTTTAAAAGATCTTTCCTTTCCTGTTCACTAGCTGCAATCTTGTCTTTCAGGTCTGTCTTCACATTCATTCAGGTGGTTTTGCCAGCTTTTGATGGAATTTTTGATTTCCTGGATAACTGTTTGAATCTGTTTCATGCATTCTAATTCTTTCTTATGTTGTTCATTCCAGGGTTCTGTCATTTTGCAGTGCTCTTCCATTAAAACAAAATTTTTTTGCTCCTCCATTTTTTTAAACTATGTCGTCTTCTTCAAAATTTCTTTCATTACACTTATCATTTCTTGTTTTACCTGGGAGATTATTTCTGATCTGAGTTCCTTTATAGCTTCATAGAATTGTTTACTTCAGTTTCTACCATTTTAGAAGTTTTTAGAAGGTGTATGGCTTACACTCTCTTCTATGTCCATGTCTCCTAGGCTTGTGTGGGATGGGTTAGAGGTTTGAGACTGCATTTTGTTCTTTTGTTTTGTCATTTTCCTGTATTTGCCTGGGGCAGCCAAATGCAAAGTCTCATTTGTTTACTGGGTTGAGGATGGCTGTCCATACTGGAGAAAGTTTCCCCACCTGAGTGGAGGTGCAGGCAGGCCTTACCAGGTCCCTAGAGGCACTCAGAGGCTCCCTGAACGGAGGGAGTATTCTGGGCGGACCTTCAGCACACCCTATGTGGCACACCAAAGCTCCCCAGCTGCTTGAGGTTACTGGGTGGGACCCTAACAGGTTCTGAGTGATGTACCAAGGCTGAATGGCTAGGTGGGTTATACTGTGCAGGCCTTCAGCCCATCAGGGCTTTTTATCATGAATGGATGTTGAATTTTGCTAGAGGTTTTTCCTGTGCCTATTGAAATAATCATGTGATATTTGTCTTCACACCTGTTTATGTTTATTTATTTACATATGTTGCACCATTCTTGGTTTCCTAAGGTAAAGCTCACTTGGTCATAATGTATTTTTTTGGATGATGTATTGCATTCTGTTTGCTCGTATCTTGTTGAGGATCTTTGCACCTATGATCATCAAGATAGGCCCATAGTTTTACTTATTTAGTTTTTTGTTTTGCTTTTGCCAAGTTTGCCAGGATAATGCTACCCTCCAGGAATGAGTTTGGCAACTCTCCTTCCCTTTTAATTTTATCAAAAAATTTGGGGAGTATTGATATTAGATCTTCAGTGAGATTCTGGTAGAATTTTACAGCAAATTCATCAGATCTGGATTTTTCTTTGTTGGTGTAATTTTTATTACTGCCTCTATTTTCTTGCCTGTTACTTGTCTATTCAGTTCTTACATCTTCTTGTTTCAGTTTTGTAATTCATATTTGTCTAGGAATTTCTGCCTTCCTTCTAGTTTTTTCAACTTATTGGAATATAAAGTCAAAGTAGTTTCTCATAGTCCTCCGAATTTCAGTGGCATTGGTTGTGATTTCACCATTTTCATTTATAACTGCATTGATATAAGTTTTTCTTTCTATTTTTTGGTAAATTTGTTTAATGACTTATCAATCTTGTTTGTCCTTTCAAAGAAACAACTCTTTAATTTATTGATCCTTTGCATTTTTTCTATCCTCAATTTCATTAATTTATGTTCTGATCTTCATCATTGCTTTCCTTTTATTAAGTTCTGATTTGGATCATCCTTGTTTCTTAAGACATTGAGATGCATTGTTAGGTTTTTAGGGTTTTTTGGCATTGTGTTCTTCTAATGTGTGCATTCACAGCCATCAGCTTTTCTGCTTTAAATATTTTTGATTAATAGAACACATTTCTATAGATATACATGGATTTTAGAAAAAATCCAAAAGTGTTTCAGGGAAATAAGTCACAGTAATTCAAAACAACAATAACTGTTAATCACTTTTTTGTGTGTATGGCGCTGGATATTGAACTCAGGATCTCAAACATGCTTAGCAGGCATGCCACATCCCTGGCCCCCACGTTGATTGTACTTTGAGTTCAGGCATCTGATAGAGCAATACTTTTTTTTTTTTTTTGTATCGGGGATTGAACTCACGACCTTGCGCTTGCCAGGCAGCGCTTACACTACTGAGCTAAATCTCCAGCCCGGTTGATTGTACTTTGAAATGAGTTATCTATTCAGATTCTGACAGCTGTGCTCAAAATAAGTCCCATTTTCTGGAAGTTCTTGAAAATGCAAGTTCTTGGATCTCACTGTAGACTTTTTGTACAAAAATTCCCAGCCAAACACATACTTATAATCCTGACTACCAAGAGGATGAGGCAGGAGGATCACGAGTCCCACAGCAATCTGGGCAATTTATTGAGATCCTGTCTCAAAATAAAACATGAAAAGGGGTGGGGATATAGTTCAGAGGTAGTATCCCTAGGAAGGAAGGAAAGAAGAAAAGGGAAGGGAAGGGAGGAAGGCAGACAGACTACCTCTGAGGGCAGTGTCCAGTAAGCTGAGTTTTACTTTTTTTTGTATCAGGAATCAAACTCAAGACCTCACACTTGCCAGGCAGGTATAGTGTCCCTGAACTATATCTACAAGCTGAGTTTTAACAAGCCCTTTTGAGTAATTCTGATGCTCACTGAAGTGTGAGAACATGTGGATTCAGTCAGCCTACAAATTACACTTCAAAACAGCTAAGAACAGTTTCAGGTTTCTCTCTCCCTCTTGAGAATGCTGTGAAAGAACATGCTTTCAGGGATAACCCTGAATATATTCTAACTTGTATTTTTTAAACCAGTCATTTGTATAATTTAGCAATTACTTGAGACACAGACTTACAGCAAACAATGGCACAGCAGTGGGTAGAGATGATTCATTTAATCGTTTGTTCTTTGTACACACACTACTTTGTATCAAGTAGAAGAGGGAAGACAGAAGGACATGCACTGTGGGCAAGGATCTGGGGCTGCGTTTCAGGAAAAGAAGAAGTGTCAGTGCTTGGGGAGGATCCTGGCATATCTCAGGGAGAATTGTCTGTCTACAGCAGTAGTAACAATCTTTTAGATATGTCCAGCTTTTAAAGTGCAAAGCATTCTTTAGATCTGGTAATGTTTGCAAGCTCATGATGTAATATCTTTACCCAACAATGGCTTGAAAGAAAGGATTAGTAGGTAATCCTCAGGGTAGGAGGCAAGAACAGAATCAGGCGCTCCACAGACTCCACCTCCATTTGGAAATCCATGTGTTGTTGTTTGGATCTGAAAAGTCAGCCTCCCCCAATAAACTTGAATACTGAAGTGTTCAGAGGTGGGGGCCTTTGGAAAATGACCAGATTATTGTGACTCTTACCTCACTGATGGATTAATGTGTTGATGAATTCATAGCTCAGTGAGATATTTGGAAGTGGTGGAAACTTTACTTGGAGGAAGTAGGTTTCTGGGCATGTGTCCTTGAAGCATATATTTGTCCTCTGCCTCCAGCCTCCTCCTGTCTGTCTCCTTCATGGCTGCCATTAGGTAACCTATTAAACCATGAGATGAACAGCTTCGCTCCACCATGAGCTCCTGGTAATGGTGCTCTGCCTCACCACAGGCCCAAAATCAATAGATGCAAGTGACCATGGACTGAAACCTCTCCAATCACAAGTCAAAACAAATTTTCCTCCTTTAAATTGATTGTCTTAGGTATTTTGCCACAGTGATGGAAAGCTGACTAACACATAGAGTGTGTCCAGGGGAACAGGAAATGGAGGTCTGAGCCTGTAAAACGGGTGAAACTATCCTCATTTCCCCATCATTCTCTGTAGGCAATGATGAGCATGTAACTTACCCTAATTTAGTCAGAGAGAAGCTCCTGACTTACGAACCAAACTGCTCTTTCCTTTCCTAACAGTTTGAGGCTCTAAAGGGAGCAAGTTAAGATTGAGGCTCATACAACTGAGCTTTGTCCTTCTGTGTCCTTGATGGATTAGATGCAAGATCTCCCTGGGATTCCAAAATGTTTACATGATTAAATCCTTTATACAAAATGGCTTAATATTTGCATATAATCTGTGTGCATCCTCCCTTATACTTTAAATCATCCATAGATTATTTGCATTACCCAATACAATGTAAATGTTACACACATAGTTGTTATATTGTATTTTTAAGGGAATAATGACAAATAAAAAATAAGTTTTAAAGATTATTAGTTGATTCTAAAGGTGAAGTATCTGAAGATATGGAGAACTTTGTATAAAAGAAAGGCAGAAAGAAACCAGTTTTATGACATCACCGATCAGCAGATCCAATCTTATGTACAGTAACCCTGAATATTTTTTTTCTAAAAAAATGTGAACCAACTAATTCCCTTTACTAGTTAAGCATATATTGTTTAAGTCTGCATTGTTCTTCTTACTTATAGCAGAAAGCACTCTGATGCGTTAGCTAAAGGTATTGTCTCCCCAGTGACCCTCCCAGGCTGGTGTCAGTAGGGGACTCATCCAGGCAGTTCACAACTATTCTGTTTTTTTTCTTTCCACCCACTTTGAAGTTAGGCATGGTTCTATTGCTTCCTATGGCCAATGAAATGCAAGAGATGTGGGAGCTTTGCTTTGAGTGGGAGCTTTAAAGGCCAAGGCACAGCTCTTCCTCCATCAGAGTGACCATGGAAGCAGGCACCAAGACGGAGGCTCCATCAGCCGGGGTCCCCAACTTGGGTGTGCCAAACCCCCACTTCCACTCCTCAACCTACATTGGAAATAGTTATATAACAAATTACCTCAAACTTATAGGCTTAACATTTCTTTTTCTTTTGGGGGGGGGTACTGGGGATTGAACTCACGACCTCGTGCTTGCCAGGCAGGCGCTTAAACCACTGAGCTAAATCCCCGGCCCAGGCTTAACATTTCTTATTTAACAAACATTCATTATCTTATGATGTCTGCAGATCAAGAGTTATGTTGGGGCTTAGCTGGGCACCTCTGCCCCCACAAAGCTGGATTGGGGCTGCTCCCAGGACTCTGGCTTCCTTTACAGACTTGGCTGAAGGTGACTTGTTTCAGGTGCTGGAAGGATTTGGCTGTGCCAGGCTGTTGGACTGATGACCTCAGAGCTTCACTGGCTGTTGGTGAGGGACCTCTTAGTCCCTTGCCATATGGGTGTGTATAAGACATTCTGGAGCACAGCAAGTAGATTTCCTTAGGGGCAGAAAGAGGGAGAGAAAGGTGAGGGGAAAGGGAGAGAAGAGGAGGGGGGGAGCTGGGTGAGGAGGAGGGGAAGGGGTGGGAAGGGGGAAGGTAGAGGAAAGAAGAGAAAAAGGAGGCAAGAGGAGAAAGCTGACGTCACACCCTTTGTGTAAGCCAATCTTGGATTTGACATCACTTTGCCACAGTCTGTCCCTCAGAAGTCAGTCAGGCCCACACTCGAGCAGAGATCTTTCAAAAGCACAACTATCAGGAGACAAGTGCCTGGGGAACCACTGAAGCAGTTGCCTCCCATGACGAACTCAAAAAACTCTGCTAAACTGCTGAGACTGGGAGTGTTTTCTGCAACATGACCTACTGATCTTTAATGCCATCTTCCTCTCCCATTGTTCAGAAGAGAACTTGATGCTCAGAAAGACTTGGGAATTTGGCTGAAGATACATAGCTGGTTACTAGAGAAGCTAGGATTCAAGCCTCCATCTGACTGATTTCAGAGTATAAACTTACTCACTGTATACATTGGATAAATGGGAATGTGTGGAGGGGAAAAGTATTTGACTTCAATCAGTGGGACAGTAACAACCCTCCACGGCGGCCAGGGCCTGCAGACTGCGTAGAGTGAGCAAAAGCCCAGACAAATGTGGCTACTATCTTGTAATCTGCTTCCTCACAATCCTTCCTTTGCTGTGACACAGTGGGCTAAATCACTGGAGACCCCTTCCTGTCACAACTGTATCAATAAAGGCAGGAGAAAAGTCCTAATTTACCCAAAATCACTCAGTAACTAGTGGCAGAAGTAGACCCTCAACCCACAATGTCAGAACCCTGACTTATTGGGGCCCAGGCTGTGTTATAGATGACGGGGTCCAGACTCTGTGACTTAAGATCACCCCCATACCAGCACAGTCCTGAGATCCCTAAGATCTTGATTCAGGAACTGAGAGGTGGATGGAAGGCTGAGTGCCCCCTGGCCATAGGCAGAATGCTAATACCTCCCTCCACTCCTGAGGCAAGTTAGAATCTTTTTTTTTTTTTTTTTTTTTTTACAGGAGAATTCGGGTTGGCTCTTTGGTTTTCCTCTTGGCCCACATGGCTGCTGCTGGCTCACAGGACATGGGTTGAATTCTTGGTGCAAGACAGAATCTGCTGAAGACAATTGTCCAGATAAAGGCATTTGGGTTCAGAGAAAATCTGGCTCCTCATTCATTCAATTCTCATTCACCCATGTTCTACAGTAACTGTCCCCTGAAACTCGTGCTACTCCTCCCCCTGCACTTCCTGCTAGGCACTAAGAGCCGGCTACCCCCAGAGGTAGACTAGAGGTCAACTTCTCTCCATCCCCTTTGCACTCTGAAACTGGGCTCTTTGTCTTTCTTTACCCTCTGTCATCTCCCCTACTGGTATCCAAGGGTCTGATCCGTCCTTGGTACAGACTGAACTTGTTTTCATGACAGCAATGGCAACTTCACAGTCCTCCTATATAACAGGCAGGTAGGTATCCATGACCTTTTAGCTGTCAGCACCAGTACGGCCAGATTAGCTGTCCATTGTCCAGATCAGAAAGCTGGTCCACAGCCCGCCTACCTATTTTCTGAGGATCTACAATCCTTTCCTGCATTTTACCTTTAAAAGTCCTAAAAGTACCCAAAGCCTCAGGTCCCTCAGACCCATACATCAGTTCCATTCTAGGTTCCATCCCACCCACTCAGAGGTCAGCATTGTCTCACTCAGGAGTCTGCATTGCGACCAACAGAATGCACAATTTAAACCCGTGGAATTCAGTAAGGGAATTTTTCAGTCCATATCACTGTCAAGCGGCAAATTTGGGACTGGGGATATAGCACAGTGGCGTAAGCACCTGCCTGGCAAGCATTAGGTAGTGAGTTTGATCCCCGGTACCCACCCCCCAAAAAACCAAAAAAACAAACCCCAAAAAAACCCCACATGAAAACAAAGAAGTGATGAAAAAAAAATTTTTTTTTTAAAAAAAAGCGGTGAATTTACTGCAGATTCAGGAAAGGTTGGCGTTGGCAATGAAGCAATCTGAATGTTTTCTCCTTGTCATTTATATTTTCTTTCTTTTCATTTCTTAAATAAAACATTGTTTATAAATCAAGGCATAATTGACATATGAAAAATACACAGATTTAAAGTTCTCTAGAACTTGGGGAGGTTTATTGTAAAATACAATACTTTTTGACTTATTGTGAAACTATCTCCTTAATCAAGAGAGTGAGTAGCTTCATTACCTGAGAAGTTTCCACGTGTCCTTTTGTGAATCCCGTTTCCCCAACATCCTCGGTTCCCTGATAATCATTGATGTACTTTTGCTCACTATAGATTGGTTTGCAATTCTCTAGAAACTTACGTAAAATAGAATCATACTATGTATTAGTCAGGTTTCCATTATTGAAGCTGCCCGTGATAATACACTTGAAAAGAAAAAGATATAGCTGGGCTTGGTGGCACATGCCAACACTTGGAAGTTCTGAGGCAGGGGGGTCCCGCAAGTTCAAAGCAAGAGTGCTCCTCAGAATGCAGACGTATAGTGTAAGTCTCATGTGAACACAAACTTTCTTTCCTTCAGGGTGTATAGCCAGTGGTGAAACAGCTGGATGATATACTAGGTATATGTTTAACTTTTAAAGAAACTGCCAAAAAGTTTTTTCTAAAATGTTTTTACAATTAATTTTTCATTCCCATCAGCAGTATGCGAGAGTTACAGTTCCTCCACATCTTTGCTACAGTCTTCAGTCTTTGCCGTTTTAGTTTTCCTAGCAGCTGTGAAGTAGAGTCTCCCTGTGTTTGAGATTGCATTTCCTCGGTGGCCGGTAAAGCTGAGTATGTGTTTGATGGCCACCTGTGCTTCTTTGGTGAAATATCTCTAAAGAATTGCCACTATTTTAATGATACCTTGCCAATTTTGGTATATTTCCATTTTATTCAAATCAAAATACTTTCTCATCTTTCTCTTGATTTCTTCTATAGTTTATTGGCTATTTAGAGGTATATTTTAATTTACTAATATTAACAGAGAACTTTTTGTTATTGATTTGTTATTTAATTACAATGAGGTCAGAGAATATACTTTATATGCCCTGAATCCTTTCACATATGTTGAGGTTTGTTTTGAGGCCTGTCCCCTAAGTGTTCCTTGAGCAGAGAAAAAAAACACGTGTTACTGGTGTGTAGAATTTACTGTCGGTTTCACCAAGTCAATTGACAAGTGTTGTACAAGCCTTCTATAGCTTTACTTGTCTCTGTCTTCTCATTCTATCAGTTATTAAAATAGAAATATTAAAATATTTGATAAAAACTGTTAATTTGTCTTTATGCAGGTCTATGCAGTATACACTTTTATTCTATCTTTACATCCATTTTTATAATTATTCACATAATGAAACCCACTTTTCTTTTGTAGTAGAGATTGAATCCAGGGAGTGCTGAGCTACATCCTCAGTTCTATTGTTTTAATTTGTTTTAAATGTTGAGACAAGCTTTTTCCAAGGTGCTCAGGTTGGCCTTAGACTTGTGATCTTCCTATTTTATCCTCCCAAATATCCGAGGATAGGGGCACATGCCACTTTGTATGACCCAAGCCCATGTTAAACTGTATGTTGCAGATGTCACATACCTGTAATTCCAGCATTCTGGGAAGCTGAGACAGGAGGCCCACAAGGGAACAATTTAACAACTTAGAGATAATTTCAAAATAAAGAATGAAGGGCTGGGGATGCAGTTCAATGTGAAGGTCCTAGATTCATACTTATTTGTATATGTACTACAAGTACATGCAGAAATAAATCAAATGTATAGTTCAGTTGGTTGTGGTGGTGGAAGCCTGTATTCTTAGTACTCTGGTCACCTGTGGCAGGAGGATCACAGGTTCAAAACCAGCTTGGGAAACTTAGTGAAATCTTGTTTGGAAATAAACAGTGGACTGGCAGTGGTCCTGGGTTTAATCTTTAGTGCCACAAAAATAGGCAAACAAACAAATAAATGACATATATTTCAGTGGGTTTTAGTTATGAAACTATCATCACCACCTACAAATTCAAGTGCATTATGTCTCCGTACTTATTAGCAGTTCATCATGATTCTAGGGGTCCTCCTAAGGACCCCTAGCAACCACTGATGGACTTTCTATCTCTATATGTTTTCCTGTGTTTTGAACCTTTTCATATAAATGGAACCCTACATGAACTTGCTGCTGGAAATTTGGGGAGAAATTCAGGGGTGTGGTAGCTTTGGCCAAAGTGGAAGTGGGGTGGTGTGAAGAACATGTGAACCTAAGCCCTGGTGTACTGACAGCAATCAGGACCTCCAACGCCCTAAGGGGTTCCAGCTGCCTTGGTGATTCTGCAGAGAAAGGTGATCACCAAGTTTCACTCATGTTATAGCATAAGATATATGCTACAGTGATTTCCTTCCATTTCAGGGCTGAATAATATTCCATACTATGTATTTGCATTTTATTTATGGGTTCATCTGTTAATAGATACCTATGTTGTTTTCATCTTTTAGCTATTGTAATCCTGCTATGTACATTATTACAGTCCAAATATCTGTTTAGCTCAATTTTGGGGGGTATATTCCCAGAAATGGAATTGCTTGTTCATATGTTAATTCTGTTTTTAATTTTGAGGCAGCACCTTACCTTTTTCTGTGTTTCAATTTCTACACATTCTTGCCTACATTTGTTATTTTGGGGGTTTGTTTTGTTTTGTTTATAACACCATCATAACTGTTGTGTAGGAGTATTTCCTTGTGGGCTGGATTTGGACTTTGGAATGAGCAGTGATGTTGATCTTTTCATAATCTTTTGGCAATTTGTATATATTCTTTGAAGAAATTTATTTATTTATTTATTTAGAAAGAGTCTTGGTGTATGGTTTGGGCCAGTCTCGAACTCGAGGTGATCCCCCTGCTTTAGTCTCCCAAGTGCTGGGGTTCAGCTGTGTACCACCATGCCCAAACAGAAATATCTTTTAAAATCCTTTACCAATTTGATAACTTTGATATTTATCTTTTTATAACTATGCTTTAAAAGGTCTTTGTTTATTTTGGATGTAGTCCCTTATCAGAAATACAAAAATATTTTGAAAATATTTTCTTCCTTTCTATCAGTTATCTTTTCACTTTTTTGATTCTATTTTTTTGATACATAAGGTTTTAAAATTACTTGTGATGATATAGAGGCTGTTGAAAAATGTATATATAATTCAAAAGTTCATTGTACTTCTATGTCTGGAAGCTAATGGCCACTGATTTGACCACCTCTTGTAATTGTAGAGGCCAAAATTCACTAATTTGAATATCGTGATGTCTCAGTACATTTTAACATTAGAATACTTATGCATGTTTTTCTTTTCCTGATACTTTTTGGCAATCTCTCTCTCTCTCTCCCCTTATATATATACACATATATGCTAATTTAATGATTTGTTATATATGATTCTGATGTTCTGCCTAACAAATTATACTGCCTAATCCAAGGTCACAAAGATTTAGCCCTATGTTTCTTCTAAGAGTTTTGTAATTTTACCTCTTACATTTAATTCTCTGATCTATATTTGAATTAGTATTAGCATATACTATTAGATATGCTCCAATTCCTTCTTTTACTTGTGGATATCTAATCGTCCTACCACCATTTGTTGAAAGACTGTTCTTTCCTTATTGGTGAACTTGTCAAAATTTAATTGTTCATAAATATGAAGCTTTATTTCAATTACAGCTCATTGATCTATATGTGTGTTCCTATGCAAGTATTGTTTTATCTTGATTGTTGTAGCTTTGTAATAATTTTGAAATCAGAAAGTGTGACTTCTCTAACTTGATTCCATTTCAAGAGTGTTTTAACTATTCTGGATCTCTTGACTTTACATATAAATTTCAGCATATATAGTTTTAGGAAGGAAAAACAGCCAGAATTCTGACAGGAATTATGTTGTATCTATTCATCAAATTGGGAATATTGTCATTTTAATAATACTGTCTATCAGTAAATATGGGCTATCTTTCCACTGATTTAGAGCTTCTTTAATTGCTTTAATGTTTTGCAGTTTTCAGTGTACAAGTTTTGCATGTATTTTGTTAAATTTGACCCTATATATTTTAGCTTTTCTTGATTCTATTATAAATACAATTGTTTTTGTTTGGGGACTGTTTATTACTGATGCATAGAAATATACAGATTTTGTATATTGACCTTGTGCCCTACAACTTGCCGAGCTTATTTATTAATCCTAATTTTTAGTAAATTCCTTAATATTTTCTATACAAAAAATTATTTCATTTGCAAATAGATAGTCCCACCCCTGGAATGCTTTATTTCTTTTCTTTTCTTTTTTTCTTTTTGAGACAGGATCTCCCTATGAAGTTCAGGCTGGCCTTCAGCTCAGTATTTAGCCCAGGCTGGTCTTGAACTTGCAATGATCCTCCTGCCTCAGCCTCCAGAGTACTGGGATTACAGGTGTGCACCACCACACCCAGTTTGGAATGCTTGATTTCTATTTATCATGTTGAATAGGAATGGTGAGAGGGGACCTTTTTGCCTTATTATTGATCTTAGAAGCAAAATATTCAATCTTTCCCTGTTGATTGTTCTTAGCTGTGATTTTTTGGTAAATATCCTTTATCAAGGTGAAAAGTTATATTTTACTCCTAATTTTTTTTTTGTACTGGGGATTGAACTCCTGACCTCGCGCTTGCCAGGCAGGTGCTTATGCCGCTGAGCTAAATCCCCAGCCCACTCCTAATTTTTTTAAGGTTAGATTTTTCTAATTTTTGGGGGAGGTGGGTGCTGGAGATAGAATCCAGAGCTTTGTGCATGTAGTGCAAAAACTCTACCACTGAGCCACATCCCCAGCCCACAGATTTTGCCAAATGTTTACTAAATTGCATTGATTTTTGATTTTTGGATGCAAAGTGAACTTACATTCTGTCACAAACCCCATCAGTCTGATGTATAATTTTTTTTATACATTGCTGAATTTGATTTGCCAATGTTTGGTAATTTTTCTATTTCTGTTCATAAGAGATGATGGTTTTGTTGTTGTTCTTTTTTTTTTTTTAATGATGGTACTGGAAGTGGAACCCAGGACTTCATGCATTCTAAGGAAGAGCTCTACCACTCAGCCTTATTCCCTTCCCCTGTTATTTCAAGACAGGTTCTCACTAAATTGCCCAGACTGGGCTCAAACTCTTGATCCTCTTGCCTCAGCCTTGCAGGTACCCTGGATTACAGAGGTGCACCACCATGCTTGGCTGAGATGATGGTTTTTATTTTCTTCTTTTAATATGTCTTTGTTGTGCTGGGGATTTATCTCAGTGGTGTAAGTGCCTGCCTGGCAAGCATGAGGTCATGAGTTTGATCCCTAGTACAAAAAAAAAAAAAAAAAAAAAAGATATCTTTGTTTGATTTAGTGTGAGCATATGTTGGCCTCAAAATAAATTGAGACATCTTCCCATCCTTTCGATTTGGGGGGGGGAATTTTTTAATGGATTGTTATTATTTCTTCATTAAGTGTGTTAGAATTCACCAGTGAAGCCCTGTGGTCTCAAACATTTGTTTTTGAGAAATTTAAAAACTGATTCAAAAAAAATTACAGATTCAGAGCTGGGCATAGTGGCACACACTTGCAATTCTAGGGCTCTAGGAGGCTGAGGTGGGAGGATGGAGAGTTTGAGACCATTCTGGGCAATTTAGCTACTTAGTAAGCTTTATCTAAAAAAAATTTTTTTTAATTGAAAATGTAGTTTGGTGCTTTACTGGTTATTAGTATATTTAGATTTCATTTTTCTATTTCTACTTGAGTCTTGAGTTTTGGTTATTTTTGTTTGTGTCTTTCTTGTAATTTGTCCATTTCATGTAAGTTATACAGTTTTCGGTATACAATTGCACATAATACTGCTTATAACCTGGGCATGGTGACATATCATTAATTTCAGAAATCTGGAGCCTGGGGCAGGAGGATTGCAAATTCAAGCCTGGCATGGGCCACTTGGTGACTTAATGCATAGGTATGCACAAGAGCTTACCCAATACCTGGCAGCTGACAGCCTCTGTTGGAGACCCTACCAGAAGGGGTTTGGTGCTTCCCCTAGGGAAAACTAGGCACTGTCTCAGATTTAACTCAGTACTAATACATTTATATACTAAAGGATTTTATCAATAGAAATTACCAATCTCTTGTCTTTGAAAGCCTTCTTTTCTTTTGGACTAAATCCTAATTGTTTACTATCTATCAGGCTTCTGGGTAATGGGAAGGATTTAAAGAAATAGAAGCTATCTAAAAGAGAGTGCGTGCTGGGCATGGAGGTACACAGCTATAATCACAGCACTCAGGAGGCTCAGGAAGGAGGGTTGCTGTGAGTTTGAAGCCACCCTGGGCTACATAAGCAAGTTTAAGGCCAGTTTGAACTACGCAGAGAGACCCTGTCTCCAATAAGTAAGTAAGTAAATAAATAAGCAAACAAGATGACTTGTACAGTTCTTATTGTTCTATGTGGCACATAGATGGACTGGAACAAAAGACTATATTATCCCTGAGATGGTTGGGCCAGGAATTGCAAGGGCCTGTGTGTTCAAGGGCTGGTCTCCAGGGTTGCATGACTGGGGAGGTGGTATATAAGGTAAAGCCTAGTGAGTTAAGTGATTGGGCCCACGCCTGTGGAAGTGACAGTGGCACCCTAGCCTCTTCTTTCTCTTTTCTGCTTCCTGGTCATAAGATAAGCAGTTTGCTCTGCAACACCCTCATCACCATTGCCCCTTGGCATCCCCATCACAGGCCCAAAGCAATGACTTTACCAAACTTGGTCTAGAATAGCCAAAATTATGGGCCAAAGTAAACCTTTTCTCTTTATAAATTAATTATCTCAGGTATTTTATTACAGTGATGGGATGCTGACTAGTGCACAAAAACAGGGTACATTCTGAGCTCTCAAAGGAAACACAGAGAAACAGAGCAGATTTCTGGATATGAGATAGTTGGGGTGATGTGAAGGGAAAAAAGCAGAAAATATACAATACATTTAGAACAATGGCAAGTAGGTCAGTTTGGTTGAGATTTATAAGGTAAGGAATAGACGTAAAAATAAAATGATGAGATGTCTGGTGGAGAAGGGTGTAGGAGGCTTTCAACTCTGGTTCAGGGGCTCTGGGAGCTGGTGGGTATCTCTGAGCAGGGAAATGTCTTTATAAAAGCCCTGAGAAAGCAATGGAAATTTAAGTTTGGAGAGGTAGTGATGGAAATGATGGAGACATGCAGAACACATTATGATGTCAATAAGCCTTGGTGACTTTTTACCTCTTAGGTAAAATAGAGAGTGATGCTAGATGACATGGAAAAAGGATCCCTGCTTAATGCTAGGCTGTTCTTTGTTAACTCAAAGCACTTTTTTTGTAGTAACTGTTGCTATGCTTTGAATGTATCCCTAGAAGCCATGTATTGGAAACTTAACTCCCAAAGTTGTGTGTTAACGATACTTAGAAGTGGGGTCTTTGTGTGACTGGGTCCTGAGGGTTCTACTTGCATGATGGATTAATCTGCTCACAGATTAATGTATTAATGGGTACTCCATGGAGTAGCTTTGCTAGAAAAGCAAATTCTCTCAGTTGCTTGCTCTGTCTTCCCATGGATGCCTTTTGCCATGGTACAATGCAGCAGGGAGGGCCTTGCCAGATGCTGAGCAGAGGCTAGTACCATGTTCTTGGGTTGCCAGAACCATGAGACAAATTAGCCCATCTGTGGTATTCAGCAATAGCAATAGAAAACAGACCAAGATAATTGTTTTATTATGAATGAAAAACATTTGCATGACATATTTTGGAAAATAGAGAAAACACACAGACACATACAAAGTCTCTTGAAAAAAATTCCAGAAAATCACTCATTATCACAGCACCCAGAAATAGTTACTTACATGTGGTGGATTAACTAATGGTCCACTTCTAACACCCAACTGAACTGAATCAGTGTGGAGCTGGGTGTGGAAGGCCCATCTAAGGATTGTTGCCAACAGCATAAAAAGAGAATTGGAGGGGAGATGGTGTGCTGTTGATTCTCTGGAGAAGCTGGCTTTCCTGATATGAGCTCTGCTTTTCTCTTTATTGGAGGAATTCAGAACCTCACTGTCACTGAGGGTGGCTGCAGTTCTTTCCAGCAGAGCTCTGATCTTTACTTTGAGTGTCACTTCTTGGCTCCAGTGCAGATCCTTCAGCCTGGGGGCACAGATCCTTCATTCCACTGGTGCAGACTTTCCTATAAATTACGTGTCCTATATTAAACCCATTCCCTTGTAAGCCCTGACTATAACAGTAAGTTTGTCAATATTTTGTTTATTGTTTCAGTTCTTTTGCCATGGTGCACTCTCTCTTTCAGCATATCTGTTTTATATCTAATCATATAGTAGGTAACAAGTAATGTTTGCATTTATTTTCAAAGACAAATAGCATATGATATTTAAAAATATATTTGAGATCATATTTATGAATGTTGTTTGTGGGAATTTCTGAAAATACAGACGAAAACAAAAATCTGTGTTTCTGAGGTAACTAGTTATTTTGGCATCAGTTAAACCTTGGATTGTGAATAACTTGTCCTGCAAGTGCTCCATGAGACAAGAAAATATTTCTAATAAATTTTAACTTGATAAATGAGTGATGACATTCAATAAGAGTAGTATGTGACAATCAATGTCTCATGATCACAACTGAGCCAATGGTTGTCTCTTTCCTCCCTTTCCTTCCCCTTCTCTGTCTTCCTCTTTCTGCCTTTCTCCTTGAGGAAATGTATGGTCAATCTCCCAACAGCAAGAGATTGTGGAGAGATCTCATCTGCAGAGGAGAAGGCAGAGGAAACTTTCACTTCAGATGAGATCAGGGAAATATGTAAAATGTGGGAAACAGTACAAAATTTTTTACAAAAGCATCATCTAAATAAGGCTGTTGCAGTGTGAGTGATAAATCTGTTTA
Source organism: Hydrochoerus hydrochaeris (assembly GCA_004027455.1). Taxonomy (NCBI): domain Eukaryota; kingdom Metazoa; phylum Chordata; class Mammalia; order Rodentia; family Hydrochaeridae; genus Hydrochoerus; species Hydrochoerus hydrochaeris. The sequence continues at coordinate 283,284 of PVLA01001501.1, forward strand.
ACGATAATGCAATGCCACATTTCCATGAAATCCTCAAAAGGAGGCAAAGCAAGTATCATCAGATAGGTTCCCTGTTAAAGTTACATGAAAAAAGATTTCACTGAGTCAATAGATAGTGATAGTGATAGCGAAAGTCGTCCTACACAATAACCCTCCTCTCTTTTGGCTCCCTCACACCAGCCAAGAAGATTTTCAAAGGTAAGTGCAGGTTAATTTTTTTCTTTTTCTTTATATTTTTGTATTGTAGTACAGTATTGTAATCATTTTTATATGAATATTTTTGGGTTGTAGAATGAATCATTTGAATTTCCATTATTTCTTATGGGGAAATTCACCTTGATATACAAGTGCTTTAGATTTTAAGCATATTTCCAGAACCAATTATGCTTGCAAGCCAAGGTTTTACTGTACCTGAGATAACATTTTGACTCACAGTTTTGGAAGTTTGAGTTTATAACCAATTGATCCTATTGGGACTGTGGCTTGGCAGCACATCTTGGTGTAGAGCCATGGAACAAACTATTCATTTCATGGCTCTGCAGGAAGAGGTGAAGTCCTAATGTCCCTTTCAAGTACATGACTCTCAATGATCTATGACCTCCCGCTAGGCCCTCCTTCTTAAAGATTTCTTCCTAACGGGACGAAGCCTTAAGTACATAGGCCTCTGGGGGACACTCAAAACCCAAGCTATAGAACAGTGTTAAAGTTAAGATCTGTGCATTTTACTTATAAAATTTACCTTTAAGCTGGGTGTGGTGGCACACGCCTGTAATTCCAGCACTCGGGAGGCTGAGGCAGGAGGATTGCCACAAGTTTGAGGCCAGCCTGGGCTACACAGTGGGTTTAGGGGCAGCCTGAGCAATACAGCAAGAACCTGTCTCAAAAAACAGACAAAAAAATAACCTTTAAATGATTTGAACTCAGAACTACCTAGGTTGCAGCTTTTAGGGGCAAAGTATACTGATATCTGGAGCTTATTTTGAAAAGCATTAAAGAGTAAGATGGGTTGACGTGTGGGTAGAGGGATGGATAGAGACACTGAAGTCTGTTAAGTAAATACAGAAACCTGTTAATTATAGAATCCATTGTGTATGAAACCGCATTGCACATTTCTTTCAACTTCGCTGCATGTTTGAAATTTGTTGCAATAAAATTATGAGTAAATCATTGTGATGCAGTTAAAGAATTAATATTTTAGTAGACAAGCATGGTGGGAAGCTTTAGTGTGGTCAGAGGTATCACAAAACAATCAGAAATAAATTCATAAATTCAGGATTCAGTGATGAATCAGCTGAACTCCACCTTCTGTTCTGTACAAGGCACTCAAAAACTGGTGCATATAAGATTGAATGAGTTTATTGAACACATACTACATGCCAGGCACTGTTCTAGGTACTGGGCTATACTGGTGAGGAAACCAAACAAGGGATTTGGTGTACAATCTAGGAGATACTGTAAGAGTGCTCCGCTGTAACTGAGGCCCTACCATCCTCTTCCAACCATGCCACATTGCTTCCCTACTGCCTCTGAACTGTCCCTCTGACCTTAAGTTGGACTACCCCACTCTTCCTTCCACCAGTTTCAGAAAAATCCAGAAGTTTTAGTTCCACAAGGGTAGGTGCTTTGTTCACTGCTCAATATCCACCATTGAGCACGTTAGGAATCTTCAGAATTTGCTAAATAAATGTATGAATGAAAATTATGCTTCATTGGTATTCTTCCTCCTCCCAAGCCCTCACTCCCTGGCTCAGGCCTTTGAGTTTGCTGCTCTTGCTGCAAAGTTTTTGAGATGCATTCTCAAATGAGTTGTCCAGGATGGCTTCCAACTCCTAGGCTTAAGCCTTCCTCTTGCCTCAGCCTCCTGAGTCATAGGACCAGAGGTACCCACCACTGCGAGGCTATCTTTTTGGTTCTTATGCATTCTTTCCCAACATTAGTCTCTGCTGAAGTATCATCTTCCAGAGAAGCCTGCTCTGATGGTTTTGCTAATCCCGCACTTATCATTCCATGTGTTTTAAAATACTTTTTTTTTCTGTAAAGAAAAGGAAAAGCAGCTAATACAGAGGTACATACTATTTACTTACAGATTTACATGAAAATTACTAGTTTTACTGAGTTTATGCTGTGTTTGGTGTTCGCGCACGGTATTTGTGCTTTTGGTCTCCGGACACTCACCAAGAAGCAGAAAGTCTTTCACAGTACACATCAACCTGCTTTGATCCCTTTGTCCTTTAATCTGTCTCCCCTTCTAAAATTTAAGTTCCACGATGGCTGGAACCATGTCTCTTTGGCTCACAGCCGGACACAGAAAGTGCTCAATGAATATCTAAGGACAGAGGTCTGTTCCAGGTGTGTACGGTCCCCCCATGTTCTGCGGCCGCAGTTGGAGGAGGCAGCCCAGGCCCATACCAGAGAGAACAGACAGCGAGAATGGGAGGGTCGACATCCCAGGGGCCGCCAGCTCGCGGAGCTGCCCTCCAAGCCACGCCTTCGGGCCGCACCTCCGCCCGACAGCGGTCCCTTTAAGGGTGGCGCGGCCGTGCGGCGGGCGGGCGGGCGTGCGCGCTGCCGTCTCGCTCTGGAGCCGGAGTCTGCGCGCTCGTGCCCGGTGCGCCCAGTGCGCCCGGCTCCCACGCGCGGCCGGTTCGCCTCAGCCGGTTCGCCTCAGCCGGCCGGCGTCGCTCCCCCGCGGCGGTCATGCCTCCCGGCCGGCCCCGGCCCCGGCAGCGCGGCGCGGCCCAGGCTCCGGCGTCCGCGGCCGGGACGCGCCGGGGGCCATGATCCGGCTGGGCGGCCGGTGCGCGCGGCGGCCTCGCGGCGCGGCGGGCTGTGCGGGGCGGCGCGGGGCGGCGGGGGGCCCGGGCGGCCGCGCCCTGCGGGTGCTGGTGGACATGGACGGCGTGCTGGCGGACTTCGAGGGCGGCTTCCTCAAGAAGTTCCGTGCGCGCTTCCCCGACCTGCCCTTCGTGGCGCTGGAGGACCGACGCGGCTTCTGGGTGTCCGAGCAGTACGGCCGGCTGCGCCCCGGGCTGAGCGTGAGCACCCCGCCCCGCCCCCCGGCCCCGCCGCCGGCCCCGCCGGGGAGACCGAGGCTGCCCGCCCAGCCGTGGCCCGCAGCGCCTGTCGCGCGGGCTTAGCGGTCCGGCGGCCCGAGTGACCTTGGGTGGGCGGGCCACCGCGCCCCTCCGGAGCAGTCCTCACAGCCTGGAGCCCCGGGAGGGCGGGCGGGACACGCGCTGGGCGGGCGCTGCCCCGCGCTCGGCTCCTGTTGGCTGTCATCGCTGGGTCCTGATGATCACACACTGTACCCAGCTCCTGTTCTCAGCAGACTTTAGGTTTCTGGC
>PVLA01001501.1:286727-351958 GCA_004027455.1 Hydrochoerus hydrochaeris
TTTCTTTTCTTTTTTTTTTTTTTTTTTTTTTTAGTAGAGCTTCCAGTGATATTGGAGGCCCAGAGAGGGTGTCACACAGGGAGTCAGTGGTCAAGGTAGAATGAGCCTGTCCTGTTCTAATGCTGGCATTGCTGGACACTTGACACCCTTCCCCCACTCCTGTACCATGCTTGGATAGAGGGAAATAAGCAGGCTGGGAGCTCGGTCTGTAAATTGTGAAAAGAGCAATGGCTTTTGCCATGCACAAACTAGAGACTAGGGATTTTCTGACATCAGTCTAGGGCTCACTGTCAGAGGGTTTGATGGTGGGCAGGAGGAGCAGGAGGATTAGGGAATTTTGTAGCCCTAAATTCTTTGCCTTATCTCTTCTGTAAGTAGGCATTGTTATCTCCTCTATGCAGATGAAGAAGACTCTTGCCCCAATTCCTGTGATAAGGGGCCCAGGCACAATTCAAATTCATGTGGCTGCCTGCCTAGCACACTTAGCTTTCCTTACCCCAACTCTTGTTCTGTCTGCTCCGTGAGCAACATTTCTTTGAACTTCAACAAAACTCTTTCATTATAATTTAGTTTGCTGAGGGACAGGTGTTGAAAGAAGAAATTGAGTGCCATTTCTTTGCATTCACAACGGGCTCTTCCAAAAGTGACTGCCATGGAGCTGTGTACCCTGATCTCTCCTGGTGCTGAGACCTAATTAAAAATTTTAAACTGGAGGAATAGCCATGTCATTCCTGCAACCTCAGTGACAGGCCCTGCACTGTATGGTGTTCATTTGCAGCTGAGTGCCTAGCATCAGGATTTGGGGCTCCTTGTTTCTTCCTAGGAGTGTTTTAGTGGAATGAAGTTAAGTCCACCGCATCTCTAAAAGCAAGAAGCTTTTACAGTCTTTGCACAGAGACCCAGACTCCAGGTCTAAGGGAGTGAATTCCAGTTTTTAAGCACAAGGGAAAGGAGCAGCTCTCATGGGGCAGAAAGAAGGGTGCTCTAGGAGCAGCCTGCTGATTTCTCCTACTTCTCTTTCTCTTCCCAAGCAGGATGTCTCTGGGTCTCTCTGTGGCAAAGGTGGCTAAATGTGTGTGATTAAAACTAAAGCAAGTGGGCTGGGGATTTAGCTCAGTGGCATAAGCACCTGCCTGGCAAGTGTGAGGTCGTGAGTTCAATCTCCAGTACCAAAAAAACCGAAAAACCTTAAAAAACTAAAGAAAGCAATCCAGTTTAGTATCAGGGAGAGGTGTGCTGATATACTGTCATTATATACAAGGCCCAGTTCTAGTGGCAGCATATCCGTTACATCCTCATGAAGCCCCTGTAAGGTAGGGTGAGGTTCCTGTCTCACTCTATAGATGAGGAGAGAAGTTCATTGAGGGGAGGTGGTCAACACAGCATCACACAGCAAGGACCAATACTTTTCCATTCCATCTGTCTACATTGCCTCTGTGTGTGAGTTCAAGTCCTGACAGTGTCATCCCTAAGAAGCCTTGAAAAAAAAATCTTTCTTTGTAAACTGAGAATACCAATCCTCAGCCCTTTTGGGTTGTGAGGATCAAATGAGAGAATGTATTTTAGAAAGAAGCTTGTGTTTGCTTAGCTTTGTAGAGGTCACAGAAGTATTGCTGGTGCGATCCCTTGACCAGGCAGACGCATTTTGAGAACACCATGTATGGGATTTAGGGCCCTGCCTCTTAAAAGCTAAGATGTGTTACTTTCGCCATGCCTGGCCTAGAAAAGGTACTGTATTCTACCCTTGATCTTAGCCAAAAGGCTGAGAAGGCACTGCATTCTGAAAACTCAGTTTTGGCCACACAACATAAGGAGCATAGGAGCTAACCTAGAAGTGGGAAGATGGGGGCTCTACTTCCAGCTGGCCACTGTTTCACTGTGTGGCATCAGGCAGATAGCCTCTCCATTCTAAGCCTCATTTTTTCTCATAGGTCTAGAGTTTTGCTTTCAAACTTTGAAATCGGCAGAATCCTGTCTCTTGTAAAGTACTGGCACCTGAACATAAACCAAATAAAAGTAGTACTGTTCTGGTTGATCTGGGGAGGTGCTTGGGGCCCTTGTAGTTGTCCATTCACCTGTATCCACTTCTTCTTATCCCGTGTGACCCTACTATGGTACACTTAGGTATCTTCGAGCTGCTCCAGCTCTCTGGTCTAATTAATCTCCTTCTGTGGGCAGTCCAGGCTCTGCTGAAGTACTCTACCATGCTTCTGGCCATTGGAATCAAGTTCAGCAAATGCCTGGCCATGATGACTGGCCTCAGGTACCAGATAGCACCTGGTACCTCCCACCAGAGACCCTGACACCTTAGCTGGTCTCTATGGGATCCTAACAGAAGGCACATCCTTCCCAAAAAGGGGCCAGAGCACACACAAACTCTGTGTTTCCCCTAGGAAGTATATACTCTGGAGTGTGTGGGCGCAAGGGGCAGGTAGATACTTGCTTCTTGTAGGTGTCCCATCCATGTCACGCAGGCTAGCTACTCCAGCTGAGGGCAGTGAGACTCTGAGGGCCCTAGTGGTAACCTGCTTCTCTCAACTTCTCAGGAGAAGGCCATTAGCATCTGGGAGTCCAAGAATTTCTTCTTTGAACTTGAGCCTCTGCCAGGGGCTGTGGAAGCTGTGAAACAGATGGCCAACCTACAGAAGTAAGTCTGTCTTCATATCTGTACCTTTCTGCCGCCTCCCCTCTCTCATCATTCCTGCCTGTGGCCAGCCTAGCCGCTCATTGCCGACCCCTGTAAAATCCCTGCTGGACAGAGGCTGTGGGCACCAGGCTGCCAGCAGCAGCTGAGCTGGGTCTTTGGGTTCTGGAGTTCGTAGTCCAGGGAAGCAGGTATTCAACCAAGATGCATGCAGGAAAGATGACCACAGAGTGTGCTAAGTTCTGCAGGGAAAAGAGTGAACAGGAGCCCATACTTGGAAAGGGCTGTTTAGGAAGGAGGAGGTTGTTGGAAAAATTCTGGTTTTGTTCAAGTGAGATGAGAGGTTCTGAGGGCAGAATCTCCACTCAGTAACCGTTACGCACAGTCCACTGAAACCTATTAGCAATTAGGTAATATGCTTCCTTTAGAATGTTTTAAACACAGCACTATTGACATACAATTCCTGTCCTATACAATTCATTCATTTAGTGTGTACAATTTAGTTGTTTGCAGTAGATAGCTATGCAGCCATTGTCATTTGTAATTTCAGAACCTTTTCATCAACCTGAAAAAGAAACCCTATACCCATTACCAGTCACTAGCCATTCTGGACTTCCTTCTGCAGCCCCTGGCAACCACTAACTTCCTTCTTTTTTCTTTTTTTAGATTTGTCAGTTCTGAATGTTTCATATAAATAGTATCATACAGTGTCTTTTGGGTCTGATTTTTTTCATAATGTTTGCAAGATTTGTCCATATTGGATTATCCATCAGTATTTATTTTTTATTGTTGAGTAATACTCCACTTGTATGAATAGACCACATTTTATTTACTCATTCATCAGTTGATGAGCATGAGGGCTCTTTCTATGTTTTGGCTATTGTAAAAAGTATTACAAGAATGTTTGTGTATTTGTTTCTTGTCCAGTTTGGTTTGTGGCCAGAATTGCAAAAAGAATTAAGTTCCTGACTCAAGAGTACCACTATTTATATCTCTTACTGATTTTTTAATTGGGTAATTAATTATTCCTTTATTATTGTTAAATTGTAACAGTTATTTATATATTCTAGATACAGTTGTTCTCAGATATTTGATTTTCAAGTATATTCTTTCATTATAGATTGTTTCACTTGACAGTATACTTTGAAACATGAAAGTTCTAGATTTTGAAACAGTCTCATTTATCTTTTTTTCCATTGTATTAGGTATCATATTTAAGAAGCCATTGCCTAATCTAGGGTTATAAGGACTTTCTCCTGTATTTTCTGTAAGACTTTTAATCTTAGCCCTTATATTTATTTATTTTTAAAACTTGAATATTTAGATCTGTAATCTGTTTTCAGTTAGTTTTTATGTATGTTTTAAAGTGAGGATTCAGTTTCATTCATTTGCGTGTGGATATTCACCTGCTCCAGGATAATTTTTCTTTTGTCTTTTTGAGATAGACTCTCACTATGCAGTTCAGCTTAGCCTTGAGCTCACTTTGTAGCCCAGGCTGGTCTGGAATTCGCAATGATCTTCCTGCCTCAGCCTCCTGAGTGCTAGGATTGCAGGTGTGTGCTACCACACCCAGCTCAGCATAATTTGTTTTTCAACTATTATTTCCCCTTAGAGTTGTCTTGGTACCCTTGTTTAAAATCAGTTGATCATAAATGTCAGTGTTAAATTTTATTGGCCATGGTTTTACTTGAATTTAGCAACCTGAGTAACAAATCAAACATAAGGTATGGGTTAGTCTTCAGTGTGCCATATAAATGCCTCCAAAAATTGTCAGCTTTAAAAACTCTGATATAAATAGGTATTAGAGAAGACACAAAATGCCTAGAATTTGTGTTGAACTATAGACCTTGTTTGGTCTGTAATGTATCTTTGGACTTGAGTCCATGCCCTGTAAAACATTATATTTGATTGTTTTGTGTTATGAACTTGACTTATAGTGGATCTGTGAGAAAAGCCTGGAGAGGCAAAGAATTCATATACATTGGACCTCTATAACTGGTTTCTACACGCATGAAATTAACCAATCTCAGATCAAAAATATTTGGAAAAAAATAATATGTTGGTACTAAGTATGTGCTATGTATTTAGACCTATTATGTTAGCTTTGTTTTACTGTAACAAACTACTATAACTTAATAACAGAAAATATTTATTGTAACTCATAGTTGCAGAGATTTTAATCTTTAACATAGTCACTTGCCCCATTGCTTTGGGCTTGTAGTGGTAGAGAACGTCATGGTGGGAGTACATTTACCTGTTAGTGGAAAGAAAAAGCAAAAAGAAAGAAAAAGGAAGGAATTGGGACCTTTTCAAGGTCATGCCCACACTTCCTGTCTCTAAACCCAACCACCTAAAGGTTCTCCCACCTCCTAATCGTACCAGGGGCCTAGGGCCAAGCCTTCAAACATATGGGCCTTTGAGGGACATTCAAGAGCTAAGCCATAGCTCCTCTGAAGGTTGCATGTGTGCTGAACTCATGCAAAGTTTTTCTCTGCATGAGTCCCTAAACAGTGCCATATAACAACTATTTACATAGGATTTTCATTGTATTAGGTATCATAAGTAATCTAGAGGTGATTGAAAGTATATGGGAGGATATATGTAGGTTATATGCAAATAATATTATGTTTATATTTGGGATGTGAATATCTCAGGATTTTGGTACTGGCAGGGGGTGGGAGTCTGGAACCAACCATCTACAGATATGAGGGACAACTACATTAATACTCAAGCTCTTCCAAATTTTCTGTGTTCCTGTGCACCCTGGCTGCAGTCCCAGGACTTTATTAGGTGCTGCATGGTATAGTGGTTTAGAGTGAGGGGCTGTAGCGAGTCTGCTTTCTGGTTTCTGGGGAACCTGTCTCTTAGATACTGGAGAAGTTATCAAAGCATCCTAGGTCTCAGTTTCTTTATTTGTAAAGTAAAAATGGTGAGAAAGTGCTCAGGGTAGTACCTGGCACACAGTAGGTATTCAAAGGTAGCTGATGCTCTTGTTATTTTGTAGGATTTAGTTGGCACATGACAAGAAAAGCATTCTGAACTGACACAGCATGGGGAAGAGTGATGTGTGTATTGTGGCAGGAAAGCAAGCAGCTTTCATCCAGCTCAGTCTATCCTGAAAGACTTCTTATCAAAGCTTCATTATTTTCACTTTCCTAGAAACTCCCAGTTTGGGAAATGCTAGTCTAGACCACACCCAATGGACCCTTATAGTCTGTTGAGCACCTAACTTGGTAGAAGATTCCCATGGTCTGTCAGTGCCCAGAGTTTGCACAAAGCCTGGGGTCTGGTTGAAGTAGGGTGGGTCACTGAGTGTCTGGTGTGGAAGGAAATACATATACTTTAGAACAAGAGATATGTGAGACCTAGGGACAAAGACCAAGGCTTGTCTGTTAATGTCCCAAGTATTTATCAAGCATCTGCCATGTACTTGGCCTTGAACTAGGTACTAGGGGCACACAAATAGATAAGAGAGAGAGTTCTTTTATTCTAAGCATTCACTGGTTCACTAGTCACTAGAAGGTGGATCTAAAAGCCTGGTAATGGACTATTGGATGATAATGAACTAGTGGACATGTGAAGGCAGAATAGGAGTGCAGGCAGGCAGGGCCTTACTCCCTAGAGAAGGCCTTGACCTTGACCTTGAAGTTGCATCTTGGAGAATGAAGAGGAGCCTGTCAGGTGGAGGAGGAGCAGGGATCTTCAGATAGGAGAGAACTATGTGAGCGGAGGCTTACTCTTTTTATGCACAGTGTTTTCTCAAGCAGACCGCTTGGTGTGCCATCCTTGTTCCAGCAGCTCTGGACTGACAGTGCCTCTCTGTCAGGCCTCAGGTCACGAAGAGCTTGCTTTGGGACTCATTTGGTGACTAATCTTTTAATTATTCAGGAATATGGGAGTTACCTCCCATCCCCATCTCTCTCCCACTCCCTTCCCTTTCCTCTTCCTTTCTCTCTTCTCTTTCCTCCCCCACCTTCCCCAGTTTGCTATATTTTCTTCTTCGGTTCTAGGGATTGAACCCAGGGCCTCACACAAGTGCCAGGTCCTCACTGAGCTACATCTGCAGCCTTTTAAAAAACAGTTCTTGTTTTGAGACAGGGACTCACTGAATTGCTCAGATTGGACTTGAGTTTATAGCTCTCCTGCCTCACCCTAGTTCATTGCAGGGCCAGATTACTTTTTGCCTTCAGTTCTGAGCATCAGAATGTTACCCCTGTCCAGAGACCTTTCCTGACTGCCATGGCAAGGGAGTTGCCAATTCCTCCAGGTCATTCTGATCCCATTAGCCTGGGAGAATACTCTATGCTGAAATTGTTACTTCAGTGTTTGTCCCTTTCTCTTTCCAACCTCAGGTCCCTGAGGTAAGATATTATCTTGGTTCTGATTCTATTCTCAGTCCCCAAAATGACACTAGTTACATAGTATGCACCCAAAATGTTTGCTAAATGAATAACACTCAAGTGTATGTATTAACATAATAATAGTTCTTGACCCTTTTTAAAAATATGGATAGAGGGCCTGGGGTTGTAATTTAGTGGTAGAACACATGTGTAGCATGCATGAGATCCTAGATTCAATCCCTAACACCAAAAATGAATGAATGAATGAATGAACATGGGTGGAGCTGGGCACAATATCTTGAGCTTATCCTAGCAAAAGATAGAGACAGGAAGATGTTATAGCTTGTGTCCAGATGTCCCCCTAAAACCTCATGTGGTCATAGGTGAGGCTTTTTTAGAGGTGGCTGGGATTAAGGGTGTGTGACTACTAAATTAGTGTAGTGATTGGTTGGCATAGTTCTTGTAGGATTAAGGTTGCCCCACCCTGGGATTGAGTGATGGATACAATATAAAGAGATAGAACGAATCCGTCACTTATAGCTTGCTGCCCTTGCCTGCCATGAACTATTTCTCCTCTACAGTGCCATCCTGCTTCGGAGCAAGCCAATTATGGACTGAAACCTCTATAAACTTTGAGGCAAAATAAACTTTTAATTTTGGGTGTCAGATATTTTGGCTCGGTAACCATAAAAGTAACTAAGACAAGGATTCTGGGCCCACCTGGGCAACATAACAGAACCTTGTTCCAACAACAGTAACAGCAACAAAAGTGGATGGGATCCTTTATGTTATTCTGTAGCTTTCTGTTTTGTCTAATCATTGTATCTTCCATATCAGTACTATAGGACTACCTTATTATTCTAAAATTTCTTTTTGTTATTTAAAAATAGAGACCAAAGTCTTGCTATATTGCTCAGACTGGCTTCACACCCTTGGGGTTAAGCCGTCCTCCTATCTCAGCCTCCCAAATAGCTGAGACTACACATATGTGCCATGGTATTTTGCTATCCCATTTTTTATATGTAATTGTTGCCTAGTATTCTACAGAAGAGATATAGCATAACTTAGGCAGTATTCTCTATATGAACATATTAATTGTTTCTTGTGTGTTTTTGTGTGTCAGAGGTTAAGTGAGCATCTTGGTGTAGGTGTGCAAGTGTTTCTGTGGGACACTGGACTAGTTGTATCAAAACCATGTGTATTTAAGATCTTAACAGATATTTCATGATATAGGGTATTTTTTTAGTACACATATTCCCATGTTATGGTTTGTATCTGGGTGTCTCCACAAAGCCTCATGTGGTCAAGAGGAGTGGGCTTTTTGGGGATGGTTGAATCTAGAGCTTGTGATTGGTTCATTCTCTAGTCCTAGGATTGGGGCTGTGAGTATTACACCTGCCCTAGGGCGGGTAGCCTGCATATAATGTAAAGGAGGCAAAAGGGCTTGCTCTCCCCTTGTCCCTTTTTTGCATTTACTGCTTTTGCTGTCTTTCACCACCATGAAAGATTGTCCCTTTATCACGCCACCCTGACTTGGAACCAGCAGATTATGGATTGAAACCTTCACAAATTGAGCTAAAAAAACTTTCCTTCCTTAATTTTGGATGTCAGGTATCTTGTCCCAGCAATAAGACAAAGGTTACTAAGTTATCCCATAACACGCAGTATAGTATACGTGCTATGCTATATTTTTTTCTCACATAAGAGACCCTCAGCCAGGCATCGTGGCATACACCTGTATTCCCAGACTCAGGAGACTGAGGCAGGAGGATTGCTGTGTTTGAGACCAACCTAGGCTACATTGTGAGTTCAAGGCCAGCCTGAATTACAGAGTGAGACTCTCAGAAAACCAAATTTAAAACAAAATTAAACAAAAAAAAAAAGAAAGTAAAAAAAAAATACCCTCAGTCAGTATGTATCATCTGTTATTTTAAAAAAGATTCATTGATTCATTGATTTTGATACTGGTGATTGCAGCTATATGGTCTTCACAGTGAACTACTCTTCTACCTTCTTACTTTTTTATTTTGAGATAGAATCCTGCTAAGTTGCCCAGAATAGGGTCAGACTTGTAAACCTCTTGCCTCAGCATCTCAGAGTTCTGGGATTACAGGTGTGTGCTGCCACACCTGGATTATATCATCTTTTAAAGGAGCATTTGATAAGTAAAAATAGCCAAACATTATTTCAAATCAATGCTGGCAGATTTGTGAGTTGTATCTGAATTTCCTTATACTACCTTGGGTTTCAATATGTATTAAAAAAAGTAATTTAGGACTACTTTTGGAAGTGATTATAATTAGCTTCTGAGGTCAATTACTAGGGGAAGGCTGGAAAATGTTTGCTTTGAAAAAATATAGCTTGTTGTTAATTTGGAAAATTAAATTATTTAACATAAAGTCTTCCATAGGCTCACCACTCTGAAAACATCACTTTTTTTGCTTGAGTTTTCTGTAGTTTTTATTGTATGTTTTAAGCAGTATAGACGGTCCCCAATTTACAGTGGTTTGACTTCAAATTTCTTGATTTTTACAGTGGTGCAACAGAGATACACAGCTAATCGAAACCATACTTTGAATTTTGCATCTGGACCTTCCCAGGGTAGCAATGTGCAATTGGGTCCTCTTTGTATGCTGGGCAGTGACAGCAAGCTACAGCTCCCGGTTAACCTCAGCCGACAGGAAGAGGTGACTGACACTCTACAGTGTAGATGTTCAGTAGGTTAGATGTACTTATGCATTTTCAACTTTAGATATATTCATTTTATGATGGGTTTGTAGAGATATAAGCCCATCTCAAGTTGAGGAGTATCTGTATTTGTTTGTCAAAACAAATGTTTGACTTCGTAGGAGACTTAAAGGTAACATTATTCATTTACAAAGATAAATGCCTGAACCTGTATTTAAACATGACATCTATTACTCCTCATTCATTCCTTAAACAGATACGTGTGTCATTTAGTATGTATCTGCCACTGTGCTAGCACTGAGAATATGTTTGTAAATAAGGCACTAAAGTCTCACTTAGGCCTCAAGTTCACATTACATTTGGAAAGATGACAACATATAATAATTGCAATTGCAATTTCAGGTTGTGGTGAGTTTTGTGAAGGCAGTTAACCATAATATGTGTTAGTTAATGGGGAAGGGGTTACTTTGAGTAGAGTAGAAAGAGTTCTCCAAGGAGCTGACATTTGACCTCATACCTAAAGGGTAAGAATAAACAGTACAGCGAATTGTTGGGCTGACATTCTGAACCTAGAGGAGAGCAGGTATAAGTGCTAAACCATAAGATGGGCAAGAGCTTTTGCTTATTTGATGACATAAAAGAAACAAAATTCCTAGAGCTTGTGAGCATGTTGGGGAATGAGATGACAGAGTGTCCAAAGATGGGCCTGAAGAAAAATCAACATGGTCAAACTTAGGTTTTAGGGCTGGCTGCAGTCCCAGGACTTTATTAGGTGCTGCGTGGTATAGTGGTTTAGAGTGAGGGGCTGTAGCGAATCTGCTTTCTGGCTTCTGGGGAATCTGTCTCTTAGATACTAGAGAAGTTGTCAAAGTATCCTAGGTCTCAGTTTCTTTATTTGTAAAGTAAAAATGGTGAGAAAGTGTTGTAGTCCCAGGACTTTATTAGGACAGTTCAGTGGCACAGTACCTGCCTGGCAAGCACAAGGTTCTGAGTTTGATTCCCAGTACAAAAAACAAAAACATATATATATGTTTTTATAAAACTTAGGTTTTAAAAATATGAATTTGGAAGGGAAAGAAACTGCTCAAAAGGACATTACATTGTTGGGTCAGTTCTGCATGCCTGTATCTGGTAACCTGAGCAACTATTTTGAAGGTAACACTTTACATTGTAACAACCATGATTAAATTCCTATCATCTTGTTTCGAAATCCTGTATCACTATTGTTGTTGTTGATGATGATGTTATTAATGTTATTGTTTTGCTTTCATTGTTGCTTTTTTTGTTTGTTTGCTTGATTGCCTTTTTATTTTTCTGCCTTTTTTTGCCCTTTAAAATAAAAAAAAATGGATTTGGAGCAGTGAATTTGAATAGACATTTCTCCAAGAAGAAATGCAAATGGCCAGTAAGTGCTTGAAAATGTGCTCAAATATTCATTCTTAGTGACATGCGAGTCAAAACCACAGTGAGATAGCACTTCACATCCACAAGGGTGACTATCATGAGGAAGACGAGTCCTCTAACAGTTGTTGGAAAGGATGTGGAGAGTTGGAGCTCTTATGTTGTGGTGGGAATGTCAAATGATTGTGGCCTCTGTGCAAAACACTTCCGCAAACATCCTGTCAGCACATGAAACATAGAATTACCCTGTAAGTCAGTGGTTCCAGTAAATACTCGTAGCCTAGTAAATACCCACAGAAACAGAAACATACATACCCACACAAAAAGTTGTGCACAAGTGTTGACAGCAGTGCTATTTATAATAACTGAAAGATGGAAACAACTCCAGCTTCCATCAACAGATGAATAGATAAACAAAATGTGGTATATCCATACAAAGGAATATTATTCCTTTATAAAAAGAAATGAAGACGTTCTAATTCATGCTACAATATAGATAAACCTTAAAACACCTTGCTAAGGAGCTGGAGATTTAACTCAGCGGTATAAGCACCTGCCTTGCAAGCGTGCGTTCATGAGTTTGATCCCCTGTACCGATTTAAAAAAACAAAACAAAGCAAAACAAACAAACAAAAAAAAAACCCACCTTGCTAAGTGAAAGAAATGAGACACAGAAGGTTATATATTGTACAATTCAATTTATATGGGATGTGCAGAGTCCTTAGGACCAGAAAACACCTTTGGTTGTTTCCAGAGGGTGGGAGGAGGAAGAGGGACTAGGCATTGATTGCTTAAAAGACACAGATTTCAGGCTGGGAATATAACTCAGTGGCATAAGCCCCTTCCTGGCAAGTGCGAGGTCTTGGGTTCAATTCCTGGTACAAAAAACAAAAACAAACAATAAAAACCCAGGTTTCTTTTTGGAGTGATAGTAGTGTCCTAAAGATTAGATTGTGATGGTTATAAAGCTCTGTGAATATACTAAAATTTATTTAGTTATGTACTCAAAATGGGTAAATGTGATATATGAATTGTAGCTCAATAAAACTTAAAAAATCAATTTGCTCAAATTGTTACATTTTTTAACAAAATGGTTAAACAGAGTAATTTTATTGAATGAAAGAGGTCAGATGATAAAAAGTATATATTCTGTTTCCATTTATATAAAATTCCAGAAAATACAATCTAATGGGGCTAGGATTTATCTCAATGGCATAAGCGCCAGCCTTGAAGGCATGCAGTCGTGAGTTCAATCCCCAGTACCAGGGAAAAAAAAAGAAAATACAATCTAGTCTGTAGTGGTAGAAAAGAAATTGGTGGTTGCTTGGGGCCCAGGATTGAGGAGGAGGAAAGAGGGGCAGGCAAGAGAGATTACTCAGGGGTTACATTCAGGTTGTGGATGTGATTATTGTCTTGATTGTGGTGATCTCTGCTTCCTGGGTATGTACATATGCCATGACTTACACTATTTAATGTGTATACATTATTGCATGTCAGTTATACCTCAGTAAAATTGTTTAAAGATAATCAGTCTGAACCAGACATGATGGCATGTACTCGTGGTTTGAGTTGCTTGGGAGGCTGAGGCAGGAGGATTACTTGAGTCTAGAGTTTAAGGCCAGCCTGGGGAATATAGTGAGATCCTATATAAGGAAGAAAGAAAAAAGAAAAGAAATGAAAGTCTGTCTGGACACAGGGATGATAATGGTATGGAGGGACCAGTCTTGGAAGTTGAGGAACAAGTGGGTAGTTGGAGAATTTCAGGAGTGGATGATGGCATGAAGAGAAATTGGTGGAACAGATAAGGCCTCATGATGATGTAATTTGGGAGGCAGAAGGTAGAAAACAATGGTAATTTTTAGGGTTTTTTGTTGTTGTTTAAGTACATGCCATTATATAACACGTTAATGCCATTAATTGAAGGAAGATCAGGGAAGGGACAGGTCCTGGAATTTGGGAAAATCCAGTGTTCATTTTGGAACCACAGAGCTTAAGATGGTTGAAATGTTCGAAAGGAGCTATTCAAAGGCCATGAAGGATTTATCCTTGTTGCTGGGGAGAGGTTTGGAGGTGTCTGTACATAGACAGCATTAAAGCCTCAGGCTGGAAAGTGCCACCTATGGGGCATACAGACGGAGAGCCTCGGAGAGCCCAGCACCAATCCTGAGAGGCTGGAAGGAGAGGGGATAGCAGGAGAGCAGGCTGGAGAATAGAGAGAACAGATAGGAGCAGAGGCCAACCGCTGGTGAGAAAGAGGAGAGTGCTGTGGTGTGCTGTGCACACGGTGTGCGAGGGTCCTTGGAGACTGTGAGCAGTTCCTGTGGAGTGAGGGTGTCATGGTTTACATCTACTGTGTCTCCCAAAGGGTCATATGTCCAGGTTGGGTTTGGGGAAGTAATTGGATCGTGGGGATGCTATACTCATCAAAGGGTTAATCTACTGATGAATCCATAGCTAAATGGACTGTTGGTAGGTGGACCCTGGTTTGGAAGAGGCATTTCACTAGGGGCAGATCTAGAAGGGTATATCTCTTGCCCTAGCTCTTCCCTTCTATCTCTTCTTCCTGCCTTGGAGCCAGCCAGGCGTACACTGAAAATGTGAGCCAAGATAAACTCTTCCTTTGAGTTGTGGGTATCTGCTGTTGTGTTTCAGTGACAAGGAAAGTGACTAAGTCAGGAAGGGACCAACTCCAAGTGGGAGTTGGTTGAGAAAGGGACAGATGGTGAGAGATGGAGTCTGCAGCAAAGGAAGTTGTGAAGTGTGTTATTCTATGGAGGGATCAGGGGCGTGATGGTAATGAAGGAGCATGAGGGTCGCAGTTTTGTGTTATGCAGATAGCTGCTGACTTACGGTTTTGTTGATTTTTTTTTTTAATTCTGGGGAGTGAATAAAAAACTGAGATAAATCCTCAGTTCTTTTATTTTTTATTTTGAGGTAGTGTCTCACTAAGCTACTAATTTGCCCGGTTTGGGCTCAAACTTGTGATCAATTTTCCTGAGACTCAGAGTCCTAGGATTATAGATGTGTGCCACCATTCCCAGCTTCAAATCAGTAATGTTAAAACTCCCCCCAAAGAAATGTGGCACTAGTGATTGAACCCACAACTTTTGCAGCGAAGTATAATTCCAATCCATCTTTTAGTTTTTATTTCAAGGCAGGGTCTTGTTAAGTCACTAAGTTGCTGATGCTGGGCTTAGACTTGTGACCTCCTGCATCAGCCTACCAGAGTCTGGGACTGCAGTCATGCACCACGCCTGGCTTCTACTGATAATTTTTGCCTTGACAGTGGTGTGAAAGTGATAACCATTCAGTGGAAACCATATTCCGACGTTCAGCAGGATAGGTGTATTAAGTGCATTTTGTACTTATGACATTTTAAACTCACATTGGGTCGATCAGAATGTAACCTTATCATCGGTTGAGCACTATCTATATGTAGTGTTAAGACGAGATACCTGGACATGCTAGAATGAGGAGGCACTGAGCAGGAGGAGAGGGAAAAATCCTCATGAAGGTGAGGGCAGTTGGGTGCAGATGGAGGGGAGAGTGCAGATGGAGGCTGAGCCAGAGGAGGAATGGCTGCTGTGGCATGGGAGAGAACCGTAAGCAGGGCAGGTGATATGTGAGGAGAAGCATGGATATCTCATAGTGGTAAGTGAGGCTCAGGGAAGGCGTGTTCTGACCCTGTGTGTGCGTGTGCATGTTCGTGTGTGTGTGTGTGTGTGTGTGTGTGTGTGTGTGTGTGTGTGTATAGGACCCTTTGCTGACCACCTCCAGAGCCCTGGAGAGTACCCTGCTATGCAGTCACCGGGCCCAATCTTGAGATCACACAGCAAAGCTGGTTCAAAGATTATGTGATTTTTTTTTTTTTTGTCTTTAGCTACCTTCAGTTGCTTGAGTGGAGGTGGGAGAAGTTGGATAGTGGGTTCTTTCAGAGCCTGGCAAAACAGCCCTCTGTGGAGCAAGAGATACACAAACAGTGATCGTAGAGACGGGCCACTAAGTGTGAGTGGGGCAGATCCAGGATGTCAATCAAGCCTGTGGTGAGGGAGTCTACACAAAACTCGTGTGCCTCAGTCCTTGTCTCTGTTGAGAAGACTGAAGATCTGAGCACAGGGTGCTACAGTGTTTGTGATGGGTGGTAGCCAGGGAGGCCAGGCTCCATGTGGAAAAGGTGAAGAGGCTTTGGGAATATTGGGAGGTGAGGAGGGTTAGGAACTGAGAGACTATGTGTTGGGTCTGCATGTACGTGCATGTTGTGTACATGTGGGTAATGTTACTAGGATGTTCAAGAACGGGGGAGATGGAATGGTGTTGAGCTAGGGAGTGGGGGATGGGAGGGACTGTAACCAGCCAACAAAAGATGACCACAGCAAGGAAGAGTCACAGGCTAGTCCCTGTGGAGACAGAGCTGAAAACAACTACGGGGCAATGGCTGACTTTGGTGGGGGCATAGTAGTGCGAGGGCACAGCCAGGTTGGCAGAGGATGTGCAAAGGCTGGGAAGAGCTCAGGTAATGAGAGGGTATATGCAGCACCCTGGGGACTGGCAGGCTTCCACAGGACCCTGGGGGACAGTTTGCCAGAGAGAGCTGGGAAAACACATGTGCAGCTCAGTTTG
Source organism: Hydrochoerus hydrochaeris (assembly GCA_004027455.1). Lineage (NCBI taxonomy): Eukaryota > Metazoa > Chordata > Mammalia > Rodentia > Hydrochaeridae > Hydrochoerus > Hydrochoerus hydrochaeris. The sequence goes on from PVLA01001501.1 coordinate 302,421, forward strand.
ATGAGCGGAGAGGGCCAGTGCTGGAGGTGAACTTCAGCTTTTGCAGATGTTTAGGCCCTGGTGGAGAGAAGCAGGCACCCAGGAAGCCCTTCTCAGTCAGGGCCAGCTTCCCTGTGGATTTGGCTTGGAACCTTGGCTGTGGGAAGGGTGTACTATGCCCCACACAGAGCCGGCACCTGTTTTGAGGGGCATACACTGCTCAGTGCCAGGGGGTCTAGGCTCTTCCTGTTTGACCTGAGGCCAGAACATTTGCACGTGGTATTAGAATTCTTCATTATAGATTTTAATTTATTGCCGTCTTTACATTTCATGAAACATCAGTTTGCTCTCAAGTAACTCTAGGATATATGGCCCCCCACTTTTTTTTTTTTTGGTGTGGATGGAACTCAAGGCCTTGGGCATGCTAAGCATGTACTGTATCACTGAAATAGGCCCCTAGTCCTCTGCCTCCTTTTATTTTATTTATTTATTTTGGTTTTTTGAGACAGGATCTCACTATGTAGTTCACACTGGCCTCAAATTCGCTGTTGCTCAAACAAACTGGCCTCGAATTCCTGGTGATCCTCCAGCTTTATCCTGTTGGTGCTGGGAATACAGGCATGTGCCACTGTGCTTGGCTGTCTGTATTCTTGTAATGCTTGACTTGTTACCAAATGCTTTTTTCTGTTTATATTTCCGTGTTCCAATTTTAGTGTCTGAAGCCTGCTAACCTTTTGGTTCTGGCCCTGCAAAAATTGCCACAAGTTTCCTGTGCTTCCCATGGTCATTGGTTGGGGCAGAAACTCAACATCTCTGGTTTGGAGACAAAGAGCAGTGGGTTTCCCACAAAAGATGTGATGCTCAGATCCTGACAGGGCTCAGTCAAAAAGAGTATGGAGATGTGGGAAAGATAGTGTGGTGGTAGCCACAGGACTGCAGGCTCACTGTCTTTTCTCTTCTTGGCAGCACTGATGTGTTCATCTGTACAAGCCCCATCAAGATGTTCAAGTACTGTCCCTATGAGAAGGTAAGATATGCCTCTTGCTCTTGGCAGCCCTTGTCCTGTGCAGTGTAGACAGAGGCTGATGGCTTAGCTCACCTGACAGGAAGGTGCAGACTCGAAATGTCAGGTCCCCAGCCCTTGCTCCCTGGCTCTGTACCAGTGGCCTCTGCTCCCCAAGGGCTTCTCCAGCACTGTTCTCGGGCCCAATCCCCTGTTCTGGATGGGGTCTCATTATGGTGACAAGAGTTTGATGGGATGGGCACCCATCAATGTTTTTGGGCAATGACATTTGTCAGATATACCTGTCCCCGAACAGGCTTGTGACAGAGGAAACAAAGAGAGAACTGTGTCTGGTGGGGGGCTGGAGGATTATGGACATCTTTACATGAAAAGCCTGACAAAAGGGAGATGGTTAAAGTTCATTTTGCTACACACTTTCTCTTTTGTCCTTATTGAAAAGAAATAGAATGATGTTTGAGATGGAGATTTTTCTGGAATTTGGGAAACTGCAGTTTCCAAACCCAGAGGATAACTCTGTTGCCAGGAAAAGGGCCCTTGGCAGAGGTGTTCAGAGCCTGGCTATTTCCCAGGTTTCTGAGCAGCTCCTCCTTAGCCCAGAAGACTAGATTTCCAGACCAGGGCTTTGTTGCTCAGGAGCTCCCAACCCTCAGGCAAGAGTTCTAAGCATCTCCACTTTCCTTTCCTCACTCCAGCTCCATATCAGGAACTGCAGTTACACATTCAGCCAGTGCATAGTGCCTTTGGTGTACTTATTCTGAAATCATGCCAGTGCTCGGTGCCTGTGTCCTCATGACACCCCATCCCATAGTTGAATTCTCCAGGAGCATGAGGTTCGTTAAACACAGGAAAGTAGGGCCTCTGGTCTATAGTTTGTGGGCGTGGTGTGAGCTGTGAAGCCTGGGCCTACTGTTTCTAGTACAGCAGTGGTCTCCAAATAAGGTCCCCCATTGTCAGCCTGCCCCAGAGACTCAATAAAAATTGACATTTTTCAGCCCTGCAGCAGACCTTCTGAATCAGAAACTCTGGCAGTGCCAGCGTGATCTTGATCAGCCCTCTAGGTAACTCTGATGCAGCTATAGGCTTAAGAACAGGGATAGAGAATACTATGGCTGCTTCCACTGCTCTTTCTGGGTGGTCAAGTGGCTGTTCAGTATCCCTTGGTAGCCTTGGGAAATTGGTTCCAGGAGATTCCCCCTTAATCAACATCTGCAGATGCTGAAGTCTCATATATAAAGTGGCTTGGTACTTGCATATAACATGGGTACATCTTCTCATATTCTTTAAATCATCTCTAGATGACTTATACTAACTACCACAATGTAAGTGGTATGTGAATAGCTATTACACTGTATTGTTTAGGGAATGGTAACAAGAAAAATGTATGCACATGTTCAGCACATATGCAATTATTGAGTGTTTCTGCCCTCTGGTTGGTTGAATTCATGGATATGAATGGTTATGGACTTTATTTACTGGTGTAAGGTTGGTAAGGTGGCCATTCACCCATTCCTGTGTATTTACACATTTTCGTTGTGCTGATGCCCTTCCCTGACCCCAGCCTCTGTGAGAACTGTGTCCTGCCTGGCATGCCTATCCCATGGCCTCAGCGTCTGTGTGTGTCTTTCCCTCCCGCACAGTGGACACAGTGCGGTTTACTCTCCATGGCAAGTGTAGCAGTGAGTCCAGTGTTCTCTGTTTTCTGTTTCTAAATCTGACCTTCATCTGTATCTTTCTTCCTTTTGCTGCCAGCTCAGCATTTCTTTCCAGAACTCTTAATGTCACCCCTAAACTGCTGGCTCATTTTAGTCCCACACAGAGCTGATGAGGCATTGCATAAGGCACATCATGTCAACCCTTTCTAAATGGCTTCCCTTTCAAAATTCTGTGTAGAGCCTCCTGGCATTCTCTTCACGTCTGCCTGCCTCTCTCCATCCATGGTACTCCCACCCTCTGTTTTTTTCTTTTTTTTTTCCGCCCTGTTTCTTAGGCCACCCTAGTCTCAAGACATCTTCCTTCCCTACTGCTGCACTCGGACATCTTCCCCATATTTCCTGACAGTCTCTGAAGCATATTCTTTCTTCACCTTGTTATATCTATTGGTCCACAGAGGACCATTTGGAATGGGTCTGTGCCTCTGTCTCTGTTGTCACTTATTGTCTCTCACCAGGCTGAGGTTCATGAGAGTAGTGATTGTCACAGCACTGCTGGCTCTAGACCTCCAGTGTCCAATGCAGGGGCCAACCCCTTAGCATTCAGTATTGGATGGAGGCACCCATTGCTCAACACTGCCAAACACCTTTGTGTCAGGATGCTTGCCACTTACTAGATGCCTCTGATACAGCAGGTACTGTCCTTTGATTACTGTTTCTAAGGTTTATGGGAATTCCCTTTTAATTGGAGAGATGGAGAAACCGAGGCTCAGAGAGGTGAGACAGCTCATCTGCTAGACCTAATGATCACATAGCCAACAGGACTGGTCCCTGTCTGCCCACCCCTGAGCTTACTCTTAGCTGGTGTCTCCTCCTACAGGCTGCTCACACTTGCTGGAGAGGACACAGAGCCAGTACACCTCTTAGAGGGATGGGTGGAAGTCAGGACTCACTCTCTAGCACACTAAGAGCTTTAAGCAGAAGTAGAGTCTGAAAGCTTTAAACAGAAGTAGAATCTATTAGAAAGAATGATGTTGGTTTGCTCAGAGAAGGGAAATAGGAAGAAGCAGGCTTTAGGTACCAGGAGGCAATCTGTCTAGTGAAGATGCTTCTAAAACACTGGGGTGGCATTGTAGTCCATCCTGGGCTTTCATTTCTTCAAGAGTCACAATCCAAAAGAGAGATGCTTTTATTTATTTATTTTAAAGAGGGTAAAATTAAACATTACAAAACAGAACAAAGTAGATCAGAAGAAAACAATATAAGTGACAGATTTCAAAGCAAGATAACAGGATATCTACTATGGCTACCCATAAGGTCTTTTGTTTTCTTCCAAATAGTTGTCCATATCTTCACACACAATGAATTCATACAAAACAAAATAGTATTAAACTGATCAGGACAGAGTGATGAAGGCATTATAGGCCTTCTAAACCAGACAGTACGAAAATCCACAATGACTGCCATAGTGTCTCTTGTTCTCATTCAAATTAGCTGTCCATACCTTCATGTATGTTGAAATTAAACAATACAAAACAGACTAAAACCACTCTGAACAAAAAATAATAGCATTACTGGATTTCATAGCATGACGATACGGTATAAGCAATGGATACTATAATGTCTCTTTTTTCTTCAAAGTAGCTGTTCATTTCATCATGTATAATATAACCAATTCTCATAAACTGTTTAGGGGAAGTTCTACTCATGTATAAGCCTCTACATGTATACCTCTCCTTTCTGTATTAGAGGGAAAAACAAGCCAAAACAAAAAAAAATTTCTAGAAAAACGTGAAACAAAAAAGACAAATAAGTAATAATAGCAAAGAGCCCAAAACAATGACTATATAGGCCTTCAAAACAAGGTGGTAGGAGCATAACTAGGGTTGTTATTTTATATAATGATCTTCAAGAGTTCCTCAGATCACCAGACACTAACATGCAAAATTGTTCCAATCTTATGAATGTTAGCTGTTTTGTTCCAAGAACTTTTGGAATTTGTGGCACAATCATCTTAGCTATCCTAAGTGTGTTTATACAATTTGAGATATTTTTTCTTTTCCCTTCCTTTTTCATTTTCCTCCTTTTGCCTGAGATATTAATTTTTCCCTTTTGAGCAGATTCTTTTCCTTCACTGTGTTTGTTGAGGATTTTGTATCTTTTGTACTCTTACCATTTCTTACACTGGGGAGACAATACTGTATTTACATGTGAGTTTGACTTATTTCACTTATGAGTATGGTCTCAAGTTATTTATAAATATCTCAATGTGATCATTCTTTATATCTGAGTAGTACTCAATTGTATAAAAATGGAACATCTTTTTTTATCCATTCCTCAGTTGATGGGCATTTAAGTTGTTTCCAAGATCTGGCTATTACAAATTGTGCTGCTATAAACATGGGGGCACATATATCACTGTGATATGTTTTTAATTCTTCTGGGAATATGCCCAGAAGTGGAATAGCTAGGTCAAATGGAACTGCTAGCCAGTCCTAGCTTTTTGAGGAATCTCCAAACTGACGTCCAAAGTGGTTGTACCAGTAGACTCTCCAGCATTTGTTGCTGGTAGGTTTTTTTTTTTTTTTTTATCCTGGCCATTCTTTCTGGAGTGAGATGGAATCTCAGTATGGTTTTTTTTTTTGGTGCCGGGGATTGAACTCACAACCTCACATTTGCCAAGCAGGCACTTATGCCACTGAGCTAAACCCCCAACCCCTTCAGTGTGGTTTTAATTTTCATTTCTCTAATGACCAATGATGCTAAACATTTTTTCATGTATTTATTTGCCTTTTCTAATTCTTCATCTGAGAACTGTGTATTTATCTCAGATGCCCATTTTTGGAGTGGGTCTTTGAATTTCAGGGGTCTGATTTTTAAAAATTCTTTATATATTCTAGATGAAAGTCCTTTGTCTGAGGGACAGTTGACTAAGATTTTTTCCCAATTTGTGGGTTTTCTTTTCGCTATGCTGGAGATTTCTTTCAACATACAAAAACTTTAATAAGATGTGATCCCAGTTATTGATTCTGGGAAGTGTTTCCTGTGCAGTTTGATTTTTATTCTTGAATTCTTTACCTACCCCTATTCAAGATTTCTACTATGTCTTCCAACAGATTTAGTGTTTCTGTTTTAATATTTAGATCTTCAATCCATTTAGATTTAGTTTAGTACATGGCGATAGGCATGGGTCTAGTTTTAGTTTTTGGCATATGAAGAGCCAATTTTTCCAGCACCATTTATTGAAGAGACTATCGTTCTTCCAGTGAACATGTTTGGCCCTTTTAACAAAGATAAGGTGGCTGAGTGTCTTTATAGTTGTAGTTGTATCTTCTAATCTATTCCATTGATCTTTAGGTCTGTTTTTATTCCAGCACCATGCTGATTTTATTACACTAGCTTTGTAGTGTAACTCAAGTCAGGGATTGTGATGCCTCCTGCCTTGCCTTTGTTGCTTGGAATTGCCTTTGCTATTCTAGGTCTCTTCTGGTTCCATATGAATTTTAGCAATGATTTATCTAGATCTGTGAGCTATGCTAGTGGTATTTTGATTGGAATTGCATTAAATCTGTATAATGATTTTGGGAGAATGGCCATTTTCACAATATTTATTCTTCCTATCCATGAACAAGGATCTCTTTCTATTTTCTGAGGTCCTCTTTGATTTCTTTTTTCAGGGTATTATAATTTTCCCTGAATAGATCTTTTACTTCCTTTGTTGGATTGATCCCTAAGTATTTCATTTTTTGGATGCTATTATGAAGGGTGTGGCTTCTCTTATTTTTCTCTCAGTGAGTTTGTTGTTTGTGTATAGGAATGCTATTGATTTTTGAGTGTTGACTTTGTATCCAGCTATATTACTGAGTTGATTTATTATACCAAGGAGTCTTTCAGTGGAGTTTTGAGGGGTCTTCTATGTAGAGTATCATGTCATCTGCAAATAATGATAATTTAACTTCTACTTTTTCTATCCTCCTTTTATTTCTCTCTCTTGTCTAATCGCTCTGGCTAGTATTTCCAGCACTGTATTGAATAGGAGTGGCGATAATGGACATTCTTGTCTTGTTTCTGATTTTAGAGTAAAGGCTTTCAGTTTTTGGCCATTTAATATGATGCTGGATGTTGGTTTATCATAGATGGCTTTTATCATATTGAGGCGAAGACCATCTATTCTAATTTTCTGTAAGGTTCTTACAGAAAAGTGTTGGACCTTATCAAAAGCTTTTTCTGCATCTATAGAAATGATCATGTGATTCTTATTTCTGGCTCTCTTGATATGGTGGATTACATTTATTGATTTGCATATGTTGAACTATCCTTGTATTCCTGGGATGAATCCCACTTGGTCATGGTATATAATCTTCTTGATGATTTGCTGCATTCTGTTTGCCAATATTTTATTGAGAATTTTTGCATCTATCTTCATTAGGGAGATTGGTCTGTAGTTCTCTTTTTTGGTTGGGTCTTTCTCAGGTTTTGATTTTAGAGTAATATTTGCTTCCAGGAATGAGTTAGGAGAATTGCTTCCCTCTTAATTTCACTGAAGAGTTTGAGGAGTGTTGGCATTAAGTCTTCTTTGAATTTCATATAAAATTCCACAGCAAATCCATCTGGACCTGGGCTTTTCTTTGTTGGTAAGGACTTAATAACATTTTCAATTTTGTTAATTAAAATTGGATTATTCAGCAGTTTTACATCTTCTTGACCCAGCTTTGGTAATTCTTATGTTTCTAGGAATTTGTCCATTTCTTCTGTGTTATCAAGCCTATGAGAGTAGAGGTTTTTGAAATAAGTATTGATGATATTCTATATTTCCACAGGATCTGTAGTGATTTTACTCTTTTCATTCCTTATTGCATGAATTTGAGTTTTTTCTTCCCTTTTTTTAAATAAGGTGGGCTAGGGGCTTATCAATTTTATTTATTCTTTCAAGGAACCAACTCTTGATTCATTGATTCTTTGTATTGTTTTCTTAGTCTCTATTGCATTGATTTCTGCTCTGATATTTATAATTTCCTCTCTTCTTTTTGGCTTTGGGATTGACTTGTTCTTCTGTTTCTAGATGTAGGTGTAGCATCAGGTTATTTGTGTTCATTCTGTTCTCCTCATGTGGGAATTCACCATAATAAATTTTCCTCTGAGGACTGCTTTCATTGCATCCCACAAGTTCCGAAAAGTTGTATTTGTATTTTCATTTGCTTGCAGATATTGTTTAATTTCTCCTTTAATTTCTTCTGTGACCCACTGATTGCTCAGGAGTGTATTATTCAATTTCCATGCATTTGTAGGGTTTTTGCAGTTTCTTTTGTCATTAATTTCTAGTTTCATGGCGCTATAATCTGCCATGCATGGGATAATTTCAATTCTTTTGCATTTACTTAAGCGTGTTCTGAGGGCTAGAATATGGTCTATTTTAGAGAATGTCCCATGTGCTGCTGAGAAGAATGTATATTCTGATGTTTTTAGGCATAATACTCTACATACATCCATCAAGGCCATTTGTTCACAAGTGTGATTCAGTTCTGTTATTTCTTTGCTGATTTTCTGTCTAGTTGATCAGTCCCTTTGTGTCAGTGGCATGTTAAGGTCTCCTGTTATAATTGTGTTATTGCTTATTTGATTTTTCATTTCTGTTAATATTTGTTTTGTATAGCTGGGTGCTCCTGATTTTGGTGCATAGATATTTAAGATTGTTATCTCTTCCTCTTAGAGTTTTCCCCTAACTAGTATGTAGTGACCTTCTTTATCTCTTTTGATCATTCTTGTTTGAAATTCACATTGTCTGCAAACAGAATAGCTACCCCTGCTTTTATTTGAGGGGGTTCCTGTTGCATGAAGTATTGTTTTTCATCCTTTAACTTTCAGTCTATGAGTTTCCTTTTGGGTTGGATGGGTTTCTTGTATATAACATATGGTTAGATGTTGTTTCTTGATCCATTCTGCCAGTCTGTTTTCTTTTAACTGGTGAATTGAGGCCATTTGCATTAATGGTTATAACTGATATATATTGGTTTATTTTTAACATGTTATCTTTCTGCTGGTGATTCTTTATCTTTTCAGTCTGTTTAATTGTTTGTCTTGCTTAGTGGTTTTTTCCTATGTCTATCTAGAATGTCTTTAACTATTCTTTGCAGGGTTGGTTTTGGTGGTCATGAAGTTCTTCAGCTGTTCTTTGTCATGGAAGAATCTTATTTCTCCATCCATTTTGAAGGACAATTTTGCAGGGTCCATCAATCTGGATTAGAAGTCATTTTCCTTTAGAATCTGAAATTCACTACATGTTCTTCTTGACTTCATTGTTTGTGTTGACAAGTCTGCTGTAATTCTGATAGGCTTTCCTTTATAGGTGATCTGTCTCTTCTCTCTAACAGTTTTATGTTGGATTTCTGGGATGTTGATTATTATATGTCTGGGTGTAGTTTTATTTTGGTTATGGCTATTTGGAGTTCTATATGCTTTACTGATCTGTATGTCAGTTTTCATTCTCATGTTTGGGAAATTTTCAGCTGTTACTTCTGTAAATAGCCTCTTGATATCATTTGTGTTGTCACCTTCTTTTTTTTTTATACCCATCAGCCTTATGTTGTTCTTCTTTGCATCATCTTGCAGCTGTTGAATTGTTATTTCCGATTCCCTTTTATTTTTAAAAGATCTTTCCTTTCCTGTTCACTAGCTGCAATCTTGTCTTTGAGGTCTGAAAGTTTATCTTCACTTTCGTTGAGGCAGTTTTGCCAACTTTCAATGGAATTTTTGATTTCCTGTATATCTCTTTGAATCTTCTTCATGCATTGTTTGTTTCTTATATTGTTCATTCAAGCTTTCCATCTTTTTGCATTGTTCCACTAATTTTTTAACTATGTCTTCTTTAGATGTGTTTGGCATTTCTTTCATTACATTTATCATTTCTATTTTTACCTGGGAGATTATTTCTGGTCTCAGTTCTTTTATACTTCCTGGAGTTCTTTCTTTTACTTCAGTTGCTATCATTTCAGGTATTTCAGGTGTATGGCTTACATTTTCTTCAATGTCCTTGTCTCCTAGGCTTGCTTAGGATGGGCTGGAGGTTTGAGATTGCATTTTGCTCTTGCTTTGTCATTTTCCTATGTTTCTGGGCTCCGAGTGATGTTCCAAGGTTTCCCCGTGCACTGGAAATCACCTCATGTACTTTCAGCTCGGGAGGTGGGATGCAGGCAGCTGTCTGCCATCTGTGGGTCACTGGGCGTGGTCCAGTTAGGCCTGCAGGGACTTCCAGTGTGGCCTCCAGTGATTTGGGAGGCTGGGCAGGTCTTTCTGGCTCAGAGCAATGTTCCAAAGCTTCCCTGTTCGCTGGAAATCACCTTGTGCATGAGTCTGAATGCAGGGAGCTGTCCACTGAGAGATGCTTTTAAACGTTGCTTGTAGTCTGTCCCACAAGACTGCACAACCCATTGGCTGAGCACGGGTCCCACACTCAGGGTACTAGGGCTATACCCAAGTGTAGCTGCTGGCCTCTCTCTTCTGTAACTATGAATCTTGGGCAGTGAAACCCCAGGAAGGAGGTGAAGACTGATTGTCCTATAAAGCTGCTGCTCATGAAAGAAGAGTGACTTCCAGAGGTGACCTTATCAGAAGATGGGTACAGTAATGATGGTAGGTACCCTAAATGGAAAAAGCAATAAAAACCAACATCCTCATATCCTGCAGAGAGAGGAACACTGTTAAAGTTTTATGTGTTTCTTTTTAGGTTTACTTTGATGCCTATTAAATATATATTTTTAAAAATCACCTATGACTTGATACATTTTTTTCTGCTTAATTTTGCACTTTTTACCTTTTTATTACTGTCACCAAACAGTGTTGTTAAAAATATCATTGTTCAAAACCAAAGATGTCTTGTAAATAGAGTTTTGAATTATTATGTTCTTAGGGTAAGTTCCAGTAAAAAGGACTAGTGTGCTACATGAGAAAAGGTGGGAGGCTGGCATATGTTACACAAAAGGTTATATCCATTTCCACTGCACTAGGTGCCAGCACAGTCCAAACCTCCTCCGGCCCAGGCTGAGCCCTGGCAGGTCAGCTGTTAGAGGAAGTGGGATGCTAGGCACAGACATGAAGCAGGGAGAGTGTACAGGATATCTGAGGACATTGTGGGAGAAATGTTTTGGCCAGTGGCTATAGAATCTGGCTAAAAAGTGGGTGTAGGACAGGCTAAGCATGTTAACTTATCTATATCCCAACCATCTGAGATGAAGGTAGCTCCTGCCATACTAGCTACCATACACATCTACCATCTTGCCTGCCCACTACCTCTGACACCCTCCTGCCCTGCTTGCCACCATGCCTGCCTTCCTACCCACCACCCTTCTCTGCCTACTATGGGTGGACACTTCTTACCTTTGTTGACTGTGGTCAGGAAGTAGGTGTCACTGGTTTCTCCGTACTTCCCTGGGGCTGGTCTAGGACATGCATGCATGGTATGTTGCCTCCATGGCAGCCCTGTCTATGCTTAGACCTCAAACCACTCTTACTCTTTTTTTTCTTGGTACCAGGGATTGAACTCAAGATCTCGCATTTGCCAGGCAGACTCTTACACTGCGGAGCATACACTGGCCTTCTCAGACCACTCTTATGGGCCTACTTTCTGCTCTGTTCACTGGAGTGGGATTGCCATGAGAATCCTAAGTGGGAACCCTTCTCCACGAGTGATCTCCTCTGAAGACCTAGTCAAAAGAAGGGAATTTGGTAGCCATGATCTCACTCTCTGTCACACACTAGGGTCAGAAATGGTCTACATCCAGGTTACTGGAACCTTCCTTCATCCTAGAGTGTGCTGACATTTAACTTCAGACTTCTGGATAACAAGGCTGTATGGGCTAAACAGTATGTAGGCAAGGGCTTTTTGCTAAGATGATCTTGCTAACCTTTCAAATAGCTTTGTAGAGTAGGAACTGTTCTTATCCCTATTTTACAAATGGGGAAAGTGAGGCATGGAGAAGTTAAGGTGTTTGCCAAACATCAGCAGCAGGAAGGTAGTGTCAGAGCCCATGCAGTGCTTTCCTGTGCCACACCACCCCTCTTCTCAAGCTCCACCAGATTGGAGCTTGTGTAGCATGATTTATAGGGGTCCCATATTATAATCCCAATAGTAATTGTTTATAATATGGTAATCCAGTTATATTATATATTGTAATCCTTTTCCCAATCTGCCTTGCAATCCAGAAAGTTATATTTGTAATCCCATAGATATGTTATTGGAATTCCAGCGAGTTAATTCCAATCTATTACTGCCAATGCAACCCATGGTGAGAGTAAAGACACCAAGACATATTCAAAGTTATGGGCAGCCAAGTTAAGTCCTGTCCAAGTGAGGATATAAGGACAAAGGCCTTGATCCAAAGCCTCTCCCAGAATTTAGTATCTTGTAAAGAAGGGAGTGGTTCAAGGATAAGTGAAGATAGTGGGAACTACATGAGTAACTTGAGCTGGCTAGCCAGGTGGGGAGAAAAGCATCTTTGTAAAATGCAAGGAGAGAGATACACAGAAAGACCAGTCTGCATAACTCCATTGGGATAGCATATGAATGAATTTAGGAGACTGTTGCTTCAGTTTCTGATATGTAAACTTTTGTACCCTTGGGAGCCATAGGCTCTATTTTGAGGCTTGTGCCCACTTGACATTCCTGGAGCTGACTGCCTCTGCCATTCTGCTGCATTTAACCGATTGACAGGGAATACAATGTGAGGAAACTGTCAGGTTGGCCTTAAAGATTTCATTTCAGTACTTCAGCTGCTTTTATTTGCATTAGAGCCAATTGAAGAGAGAAGGAAATACATAGCCTGCTTCATACATATCAGTATATGGAAATAAGACTCAATTTAACTAATGTTGCAGCAATTGTTCTGCATTCAAGGAGAGGTGCCCACATAGTCTTCTACAATGATTTTTGCTTTTTCTCTCGAAGAAAGGTTTTTAAAAATCCTCGGCAAGTTCTTTGTGCACAGACATGACATTGTGGCCTGACTTTTTCCATAAGGGAAGGAATGACATGCCACATTAAGTGAGGTACTGGAGTGTGAAGCAAAGTATGTTCTCGTGATTTCAAGGCTCGTTTCCAAATGACATGTTGGTGGAGTCTACTTTAGTTTTAACAATAAATGTTTCGTACAGTGCTTGCCTAATAGACCCTTGATTAGAGTCCCAAAAATACTCACACGCACATACACCAGAAAGAAAGAGAGGAAAGAAAGAATGAAAGAAAGAGGTAATGAATTAAATTTCTTTGCATATTTTACTTCAAATTGTCCAGTTACTCCCCATATGTAGACCTCTGGTCCGCTTATGTTAAAAGGCCCAGTGTTTTCTTCTGCCATGTCAAGAAAACATAGATTCTTTTAGGAATGGTATGTGAACCACACAACTGTCACCCAGTAGCTTTACTCTGGAGCTCATGGTGTGTTTTTGGTTTTTATCCGTTGTCCTAGTCCATTTTGTATTGCTGTAACAAGATGACAGGGACCGAGTATTTGATGAAAAAGATTTATTTTGGCTCATGGTTCCAGGGACTGAAAGTCCAAGATCAAGGTGCTGATGTCTTGTTATCTGGTGAGGACCTCTTATGGCTTCAGCTCAGGGAGGAAAGCAGGGTGGCATACAGGTTTCTGGTGAAGAAGTAGAGCATGAGAGCTGGCCTCCATTTACACAACCCATTACTGTGTAAATGGAGCAAGAACTCTCTGACTCCTGCAAGAGGCTTTACTGTATTTGTGAGACCTCCACCCTGCCAGCCAAATATCTCCCAACACTGCTGAACCAAGGAGTTAAGTCCCAACGTGAATCATAGGGGGTACAAACTGTGTTGAAATCACAGCACCAGTATTTATTTTAAAATTGACTGTTCATGCAGTTAGGTATGAAGTTTCTTTTGGGAGTTATGGAAATGTTCTGCTGCTAGTATATGATATCAGGCATACTGTATATTAAAAATCATGGAGGACTGGGGATATAGCTCAGCAGCACAGCTCTTGTTTGGCAAGTGCAAGGTTGTGAGTTCAATTCCTGGTACCAAAAAAAATTTTTTTTTGAAAGTTATGGAATTGTATACTATAAATGGCTGAATTTTATAGTATATGAATTATATCTCAAAAAGAACCATAAAGGTAGAATAAAATAAAACTACTTGTTCTCGTGTAAGAGATTGAATTACAAATATTCTTGATGAATGCCAGAGATTTTAATATCCCTTTCCTAGTAGCTGGTAGAAAAAGGAGACAACAAATTAGTTGGGATACAGAAGCTTTGAACAGCACCCATCATCCCGCAGCTCAGCCAAAATGACATCTATAGAATGTGCTGTAGCTGAATACAATGATAGGGGATCTTTATGAAGATAGGCTGTATCTTGGTATGGTGAATATATATATATATATATATATATATATTTTTTTTTTTTTGTACCAGGCATCGAACTCATGACTTCGCACCCTGCTCTCTGCTTAAAGCTAGTCATTTTGTCACCCGATAGGGATTATGGACAGAAGTGTTGATACCTTGTAAGAGCCCTGGGTCAAGCCATCTATCCTGAAGACTTCTGGGCTTTGGGGTGCTGTCTTTCAAATTGTTTGTACCCCATTACCCCGCAAACTTCTGGCTTTGGGTCTGTGCATCTGCAACAGTCTTGTCAGGCCACTCGAGTTCTGAGCTTTGGGTCTGGTCCTAAGCCTGGGAACCACGTGGCTTATGGAGCACCAGGAGCTAGATTGGCAGCTGTCCTAGCTGTCTGTTCTGTCCATTCCTCTGCTCTTCCGTGGCACCGTCCTCCCTAGCAGCTTTCTTCCTCCATTTTTATGATTGCTGGACTCTTCACTCCTGGACTTGGTGTTCACAGCTCTGGGCCTTGCTTCTCATGTTGTATCTTGTGTCTAGAAGTTTCCCTGAAGCTTCCTGTGGTCACAGGTGGGGCTTTTCAGAGGTGGCTAGGCTAGAGTGTGTGCTTCTGGGATCAAGGGTGTTTGATTACTAAATTAGTCCACTAATTGTTTTGGGAGTGGATAATGGCATGGATATAAGGGACACGAGGCAGGTGGGCTGCTGCTGCTGCTGCTTCACTACTTTGCTGCTTTGCTGCCTTTTTGCTTTCTGCCCACTATGAATTGTTTCTCCTCTGTGATGCCCCTTTACCATACCTGGCTTAGAGCCAGCCAACTATGAAACTTCTACAAACTGTGAGCTGAAATAAACCTTTCCTCCTTTAATTTTTAAAAAAATTTTTTATTTTGAAAAGAACAAAACCAAATGAGAAAGGACACAAAACGGGGTCATTTAAAACAAAAGGATGGACATAGCACATGTTTAAAACCATAATACAAGGTGATCTACAGTGGTTACTATGATGTCTCTTGTTATCTTCAATAGAATTGTCTATATCATCAGGCATAGTAAAATTGAATGTAGCAGTACAGAACAGAACAATATCAATAAATACAAAATATTGGAGACATTATAGGACTTCAAAAGCAGTTAATAGTCAAACCAGAATGGGTATCCTAGTGAATCTTATCATCTTCAGAGTAGTTGCTATACTCTCAGACTTGATACTATCAAACATAACAGATTTGGATAAAATCAGTCAAGATGAGACAGTAATCTAACAAACCAGGTTCAAATAAGATCAGTCATAATAAGACAGTGTAAGTAATACAGGGTTTCAGATTAAGTTAATAAGAAATTAAGGATGGTTACCATAGTATATCCTGCTATTTTTGGAATAGCTGTCTGTGCCCACAAGTCTAGTACAAGTAGATAGACTGGAACAGAATATAATCAAACTAAACAGAGCGATGAGAGCAACGTGGATTTTAAATCATGATACACTATCAACAATGGCCTCTGCCTTCCTTTTTTCAACAGTTCCTCCCCTTTCTCTTTCACAGGGTGCATTGTACATTTTGGATCCCACTAACTCCTTTAGTTTTTAGATGAGAGAGGCAACCTGCTATTTACCTAAATGGTTCTGAACCTTTTTACCCCTGAGCTTGATCTTAAGTTGTATTCCTTTGCATACAAAAGCCTCAAGGTTTTCCTTTCTTATAGCTGAGTAGTTCTCCACTGCACAAAAGTGTCATGACTTTCCAGCCTATCTGCAGCTGCTGGATGAGCTACCCCTAATTTTCTCTGGTTCTCTGTCACATAGAGCATTATTCTCATCTTTGACTTTCAGTCCATAAACTCTTTCAGGTTGATTATATTTCCTATGCAGAGCATCTCGATGGACCCTACCTCCTGATCTACTCTGCCTGTGTTTCTTGTTAGTGTATCAAGGCTGTCTATGTTAAGAGATTATAGCCAACTTTCTCTGCCTCATCTCTGCTATGCTATTTTTCTGCCATTGGTTGTCTACTTTTCCCCTTCACTCCACTGTCTACTCTGTTCATTGAGGCCTCTCTGCCACTGTTCCTGAAACCCTGGTGTTTTTTTTCTCTCTCTCTAGAATGTCCTTCAGTGTTTTTTGTACGGTTAGATTGGTGGTTACGAACTCCCCCAGTTCCTCTTTGTCATGGAAGCATCTTGTCTCTCCATTAACCTTGAGAGATGGTTTTGTAGGGTACATCAATCTGGGTTGGAGGTTATTTTCAGGGCTTGAAATACTTCACTCCAAGCTCTTCTTGGTTTGATAGTTTGTGTCAAGAAGTCTGTTTGATTTTGATGAGTTTTCCTTTATAGGTGATCTGTTTCTTTTCCCTGACAGCTTTTAATATTCTGTTCTTGTGTTGGATTTCTGGAATCTTGATCTGGGTATAGATCTGTTTTGGTTGTAGCTGGCTGGAGTTCTGGCCTCATACATCTGAATGTCATTTCGTTTTCCTATGCTTGGGAAGTTTTCCTTAATTATTTCTGTGAATAGCCTTTGTATTTTATTTGTGTTTATCCCTGCTTCTTCACTCACATTCTTTATTCTTAAGTTTAGATCCTCTTGTAGTCTTCTAGCCTTTGTATTGTTACTTCCTGTTCCTTGTTATTTTTAAGAGGTCTTTCCTTATGTGATCACACATTGCAAACTTGTCTTCAAGTTTTGATAGTCTATCTTTAGCTTCTTTCAAGCATTTTTGCCAGCTTTCAATGGAGTTTTTAATTTCCTGGTAATCTCTTTGAATCTGTTTCATGTATTCTAGATTTTTTTTATATTCTTCATCGAAGATTTCCCTCCTATTTCTGTGCTCCTCTATTCTTACATCTTTGTCTTCTTGAGAGGTGCTTAGCATTTCTTTTATTAATCTTCTTATATCTTGCTTTACTTGTATTAGTATTTCTGTTTTGAGTTCTTCTATGTCATGAAGCTATTTCTTTATGTCAGCCGATGTTGCGTCTGATTCTGTAGATTTGCTGCCCTTGATCTCTTCTGTGTTTACCTCTCCTGGACCCATATTCCCTGGGTTGGCAGCTGGAGGCTTTTCCTTGTTGCTTTCTCTTGTCATGTTTCTGGTTCTTTTCAGACAGGCACACAGTGGAGGTCCCAGGCCCTTTCTGTGTTGGTTACTGTTACTCTGAAGCATGCTGCCTAGGCTACCCTCTCCTGTTTGCAGTTGATCACTGATGTATGAGCAGGGGTGTTGCAGGCTGGCCCCTCTCCTCCGAGCCAGTGAACCTCCAGGGGTCTTTACCAATTTAGTGTGTGCCCTGCAGATGGAACCAGTTTGGGACAACTTCAGGGGCAAGTTTGTCTCTAGCTATTGGACACCTGTAATCCTACCTACTTGGGAGACAGAGGTGGGAAGATTGCAAGTTCAAGACTGTTTCAAAAAATTTTTTTTCTGTCTTTTTTTTGGTGCTAAGGACCCAAGCCAGGTCTTGGTACATGCTAAGCCCATGGCCTACTATTGAGCATCATCCATAGCTTAGAGCCCCTGCCAGTCCAAGCCATTTCCACTAATCTGCTCCTCACCAGGAGCAGCCAACTGAAGCCACTGCAGTTCTGAGTTCAGGCCCGTCCTGCCTGATTCCAAGATGTCGCCCAGCCGGTCTCCCCCTCCCATGGGAGGACCGAATTTCAAGCACTCACCGCGGGCCAGTGCAGATCTCCAGGCCAGCTTCGTTCTCTGTTGCGATGCGTTCTCTTGCCTAGGTCCGTGGGCTCGCCAACCCCTAACTTCAGTGCAACCACGAGTCGGACCGGCTCCAGTGAGAGCGCGTCTGGCTCTAGCCTTCCATCCACCTTTTTCTTTTCTTTTTGTTTTTCCTTAGTTTCTTTCTGGTTCATGAGAATCCCTCTCCTTTCGTCTGGTCTTCTCCATGCTGTTAAATTCTAGCATCTGAGCTGTTTCTCTCAGACAGGTTCTTTACCTTGCTACTTATCTATCTGCCATCTTGCTCTTTCCTCCTTTAACTTTGAGTATCAGATATTTTGTCTTAGCAATGAGAAAAGTAAGATATCCCTTCAATAATTCTTTAGACACATGTAATTTAGATTTTGTTTGACTTTTTTCCAATTCTGGTTTGGAAATGACAGTGCCATTTTATAGTTAGATAACTTTACATTTTGCTGAGCTGAACTATATTGTTTGATTGGTTTATTTTGTAGTACTAGGGATCAAATCCAGGGTCTCCACATTGAGCTACATCTCCAGGTTTTTTTCTTTTTCATATATATATATTTGAGGCAGTGTTTCACTGTGCAGTTCAGGCTGGTCTTGAACCCACTTTATAGCCTGGACTGGCTTCAAACCTGTAGCGATCCTCCTACCTCAGCCTCCCAAGTGCTGCGATTATAGATGTATGCCACTACACCTGGCTTCTTTTTTTTTTTAAATTTTGAGGCAGAGTCTAGCTGGGTGTGGTGGCTCATGCCTGTAATCCCAGCACTCGGGAGGCTGAGGCAGGAGGATCATTGTGAGTTCAAGACCAGCCTGGGCTACAAAGTGAGCTCAAGGCCAGCCTGAACTGCAGAGTGAGACCTTCTCTCAAAAAAAAAAAAAGAAAAAAAAAAGACAGAAAAAAATTTTTGAAGCAGAGTCTTGAACTTGCAGTCTTCCCACCTCTGCCTCCCAAGTAGGCGGGATTACAGGTGTGCATACATCTGACTGGCTAAACTGTTTTATCTCTAGTGTTTTCAGGAAAGAAAATGTTAGGTCTATAGTAAGTAGCACTTCCCTAACACTGAGGCAGCTATAGTCCTAGTGGATAGTCCTATTCCAGTCTTACCCTGTACTTGAGGGGTCCCTCTAAGGCAAACCTGGCTGAAGGTATACCATCACCCCTACTCGCTCACTCTATTTGTGACATCAGTGAACCTTCCTTGAAATGTATCATCCTGCACTGCCCAGGGTTGACCTCAGACACATTGCTAATGCTGTGTACTGCATGAAATTGACAGCAGGGAAGGCCTTGCATGTGTGGAGTTAGAAGTGCACACTGGAGTCTCTATACCGTCTGTTCAATTTTGCTGTGAACCTAAAGCTGCTCTGAAAAATAGGCTCTAAGCTATGGATGATGCTCAATAGTAGGCCATGGGCTTAGCATGTACAAAGACCTGGCTTGGATCCTTAGCACCAAAATGTTTTTAAAAAAATCTGCTGGAAACATATATACATACTGGGCATTGTAGCAAATGCCTGTAATTCCAGCTACTCAGGAACTGACATGGGCGGACTACAGGTTTGAGGGCAGCCTATATTACGTAGCTGAAATAAAAGGGCTAGTAGCATAGTATAATGGTGAAATGCTTGCCTAGCATGTGAAAGGCCTGAGTCTTCCATCCCCAGTACCACAAAATGAAACAGAAGCATATGCAGACAGTGAAGAAGAGTCCCTTTGGCTACACATCCTCATCAGCATTGTGTGTTACCAGGGTCTGAATGTTGGCCATTGTGCCTGGTGTGTGGTAGCATCTCCTTGTTTTAATTTGCATTTCACTCGTGATACTGAACCAGTTTTTTTTTAATTTTAAAAAGGATAAAGCCAAGGAAAATAAAACAGAATAAAACTAATCAAAAACAAACCAGTGTAAGTGATAAAGGACTTAAAAACAATATGGAAATCAGCAATAGCTACCATAATGCCTCTTGTTGTCTTCAAAATAGCTGCAGATACCTTCAGACATAGTAAAAATTGAACAGAACAGAACAGAACAGAATAGAGCCAGTAAAACAAAACAATGAATGCAGTAAAGGACTTCAAAACAAGACAGGAGTAAATCCAAAATGGCTACCACAATATATCTTGCTATCTTTGAAATAGCTGCTCATGCCATTGGATATAACAAAATCAAACAATACAAAACAGAACTAAACCCAACCCCAAAAAACAATGAAAATGATACAAGACTTTAAAACAAGATGGTAGGGAACTAACAATGGCTACTGCCTTCAAAAGGAGATCTCCCGCTAGATGCCACACTGTGTACTGCTGTCCTCTAAATAGAGGATCAGACCACTGGCCCTAGACCTGCAAGGTCAGTGAAACATCAAAACACCACAAGCATCCAATTGCATTTCAGCTCAATAGCTATCATCACAGCGTGTGTTTCTCTGGATCAGGTGGTCCTTATGGGAAGGGGGGAGTGGGAACTGGCTATCCCTACCCCCTCTGCTGGCAGTGGCCCACACATGCCACTGGTTCACAGGGATGGCTTGCTTCTTGGTGAGGCCTTGTTCTCTCCCCGCTCCACAGTTAACCTGAACAATTTTTAAAGCAAACAGTTGTCTATTTATTTGGTGATGAAGTATTGAAATCTTTTGCCCTTGTTTTCCCAAGATTGTTATACTTAAAGTTGTGAGAGTCCTTTATGTATTCTAAATAGGTCTTTTATCCAGTAACATGTTTTGCAAATATTTTCTCCTAGGTTGTGACTTGTCATTTCATTTTCTTAATGGTATCTTTGATGAGCAAGAAGTATTATATTTTTAGCTTTTATATTAGGTTATGATTCATTTTTTTAATATAACAGAAGAGCCAAAATCAACCTTTTTTTTTTTTCTGTTTTAGGCACATAGATTTATTTGTTTCTCTGTTTGAAAGGTCATGTTGGACTGGGGATTTAACTCAGTGGCATAAGTGCCTGCCTGGCAAGCACGAGGTCATGAGTTCAATCCCCACGGGGTACCAAAAACAAAAAAACAAAAAAAAACATGAAAGGTCATGTTGATTGAAATGTCTTGGTACCTTTGGATTAATTTCTGAAATATCTGAATAGATCCTTTGGTCAAAACGTCTCTCCAAGTATTAATACTACACTGTCTTGATTATTATAGTTTTATAGTAACTCTTGAAAACAATATGAGTTTTCTAACATTACTTTTCATTTCAAAAGTTATTTTGACCATTTTAGATACTTTTTATTTCTATATAAATTCTAGAACTACTTTGCCAGTGAGCCTGGTGGGAATTTGATTACAACTACATCATAGCTTTGGAACTTTATAATTGTAAATCTTTTGATCCATGAATGAACACATAAACATCTTCATGTATTTAGATGTTGTTTGGTTTCTCTCAACAGTGTTTTATAGCTTTCAGTGATAGATCTTGCAGATATTCTGTTAATTGTCTCTATTTCATATTGAGTGTTTTTTGGCCTACAGACTATATTTTTTAATTAAAATTTTCATTATGATAAATACACATAATAAAAAACTACCACTTTAGCCATTTTAAGCATATAGTTCAGTCTATTTAATTTTCATTTTCTTAAGGGTATCTTTGATGAGCAAGAAATATTATATTTTTAGCTTTTATATTAGGTTATAATTCATTTTTTTATGCTGTTGTAAATGGTTTTTTGTTTAAGCATAATCTCCAAATGAATAGAAATATAAATGACTTGTATACTACCTTGTATTCTGACTTGTATTGTTTTAGCTGATTTTCTATAGAGTATTTGGAGCTACTAAAGTTTAGTTAACAGTTCTTCCTATGTACTATGCATTACTCTAAATGAATGTGTGTGTGTGTGTGTGAGATTTCCACTGTTATAACAAACACCTTAGTTGAATCAATTTATAAAGAAAAAAAGGTTTATTTTGGCACACAGTTTTGGAGGTTTCAGTTCATGATCTGTTGGCCCTGTTGCTTTTGGACCAATGGTGAGATAGCATGTCATGGCAGAGGTGTTTGGTAGAACAAAATCCTCACTTTGCAACTACAGAGTGAAAAAGAGGAAGAGAAAGGGGCCAGCTTTCCATTGTTCCCTTCAAGGGCTCATCCTCAGTGACCCAAGACCTCCCATGAGGTCCCGTCTCTTAAAGGTTCTACCACCTTCCTAGCACCACTTTGGGGACTGAGACTTAATAATATATGGGTCTTCAGGAGACATTCAGGATCCAAAGTGCAGCAATTCCCTATATGGATCTTACTTTGTTTGACCACAGCAGCAACATTCTGAGGAAACTGCATCTTGGTGGAGCTGGCAGGCTGGGGAAGGGGCATGCAGCTTCCCCACAGTCCAATTCCTCCATTCTCAAACTGTGGGGTGGTGATGGCAGTTAGGCTTTATATGTGGGTTGAGACCCAAAGCTAGAATCCTTTTCTGAGCACTTGCTCTGTACCTGGCACAGTGATGAGACATTTGTGCACATTTTCCCAGTTTTTCCCTGGAGTTAGTGATGAGGCAGGTACCATTATTTTCCCTGTTCATCAGCATGGATTGGACAGGTATTGAGCAAGGCCCACCATGGTATCATGAACTCTCATGGTAGTGAGAGCTTTATAGCTGCTTGAAGGGAGTGCAGGGGTCAGTCTGTCCACAGTTAATCTGCCTGTGGTGTGGTAATTCCATCCTCACTAAACTACCTCATGAACTAGGTGGAATCCTGTAGCTTCATAATGGAAGAGCTTTCAAAATACAGGACCATCAGGTCATTGCAGGGCTGCCTCTGTAGGAAAAAATGCCATCTGGGGGGAAAAGGCCACCTGGGCAGTTGAGTTGTATGAGGGAAAGGAAAGGGATTCCCAGAGCCCAGTGGCTGTGAGGTTCAGGTGATTTGCCAGGCCTGCAGTGGCAGCATCACACTCCAGTACCTCTGCTGTCCATGTGTCTGTTATCTTGCAGATTTCTTGTCTATCTTCTACATCGTTGGAATACCGGCTGTAGAAAGTGTTTGTCCCTTGCACTGGTGTGGAGTTTGGAGTCCAGTGGCTTTTTCCTGCCCCTTGAACTGTTCCTCTGCAGTCTGTCTCAGTGTTCTGCCT
The DNA here is from genome assembly GCA_004027455.1 of Hydrochoerus hydrochaeris. NCBI lineage: Eukaryota > Metazoa > Chordata > Mammalia > Rodentia > Hydrochaeridae > Hydrochoerus > Hydrochoerus hydrochaeris. The sequence continues at coordinate 325,230 of PVLA01001501.1, forward strand.
TGAGTAGTCTAAGCATACCTGTGACAGATGACCCTTATAGCTGTGAGCTCTGAGGGCAGAGCTCTTTCTGTGTTGCTTGAAGGTCACGGAAAAAGGAGCCTGTGGGCATAGCGGTGGCTGATGTGACTGGACACTGAGGCGGGACGCTGAGGCTGGACACTGAGGGCCTACTGTGTTGCCCTAGAAACACCAGGCTTGGGTCTGAGTCATGATCCTGCAGTCTTCTAGCTACAGGACATGGACATGGGACATGTTCTTCTTGGGCATGAGCTTTCTAGGTGATGCCTATCCTTCATCAGTGCTCTGGTCCTGGGAGCACCTAGCTATTCCCAACCCTCTCTGATGTCACTCTTTTCATCTTCCTGTTCACTTCAGTATGCCTGGGTGGAGAAGCACTTTGGCCCTGACTTTCTGGAGCAGATTGTGCTGACCAGAGACAAGACTGTAGTGTCTGCTGACCTCCTCATAGATGACCGGCTGGACATTATAGGCAAGTGGCTTGCGGCAGGGGAGGTATGGGTGAAGCAGGCCCAGGGTCCCATACCCTCTTTTCCCTGAGTGGCTACTCCTCTGCATCTTCCTTGTCCCTGTCACCAGGTCTTGTCAGGCGTCCCAGGCTGGAGCTGCACTGAGTCTCCTACCAGGGAGACAAGGTCCTTTCAGCATGTGGCTTGGGGTAGAAAACTACTGGGAGTCAGGAAGTTCAGGGCCCAGCTTTAGGCTTCACTTGCTAAATGCCCTCCAGTGAGTCACTTCACACTTCCCTGGCCTTGCCTTCTTCATGTAAAAGGAGGACTTGACTCTGAATTTCAAATCTTTGCTTTTACAAACCCTTCCCCACCCCACCCCCACCTCACCCATTTGCTTGGAGGCAGTTTGGACTGCGCCTAGCATACAACAGGAAAGCACAGCATAGTTTCTTTGTTTTAAGGTGGTTTGAGTGTTGTGTTGGTTCCTGTTTCTTACAGATGACCTCCTCCCAAAACAATTAACCAGCCTGCCAGTCAACCAATCAGCCAATAAAAGGAGAGGGCATTAGCTGCATGTGGTGGTGTACACCTGCAGTCCCAGCACTCGGGATGCTGGGTATAGCCATGAGTTTGAGGTCAGCCTGAGCCACATAGTGTGACTACATAGTGAAACCCTGTCTCAAAAAAATATATAAATAAAATAAAGAAAGAAGAGGGGATCACTTAGCTGAGAGGGTGGGATAGGAGAGCTTCAGGCACAGCAGAATCACCAGTGTCCACACTTAGTGTCCTTGTCTCCTGGCTCAGTTCTGCCTGTTTTATAGCATCTGCAGGCAGCTCTCTCCTCCCGGAGTCTCGGGTAGCTGCAGGTTAGTCTCTTCTTTTGGATATTCAGTGGGAAAACACAGGATACTTCTCTACATTCTATGTGCCTAGAGGGTGGGATTCACAGAGAGAGCCCACGGATGTGCTCAGAGGCAGGGCCAGCCCGTCCCAGCCCCCTGATCTTCCAGAGGAACTCAGGGATACCGTTGCCCATGGGGCCTGGTGGGCTCCTGCCCCTAACCACAGGAAGCAGGGAGAGGCCTATATGGAGGAAGCCAGAGGGGCATTTCCAACCAGCAGTGCCAGTGGGGACAGGACAGATTGAAGCTTGGGGGGCCCACAGAACCTGTGGTCAATGTTGGTGAGCTGCATGGCTGCTGCCACCTGGTTCCTGCCTGGAGCAGTGCTGGGTGGCCAGGCACACAGCTCTCAGACCCTCCACCATAGGGATGGTAAGGACCCGGCCATCAGTGCTGAGCACGTGTACTATGTGCTGCATCCAGTTCTGGCTGTGCAGTGCCTCATCTAATCTTCATGCCCCAGGAAAGGTGCTTTCACAAGCACTACTTTCCAGATAAGGAAACGGTCCAGCAATATGTAACACCTGTGCCCAGGGCTCAGGGTCTCTGGACTGAAGTGCTGCTTTCCTGCTGCAGGGGCTGAGCCACACCCCAGCTGGGAACATGTCCTCTTCACATCCTGCCACAACCAGCACGTGTGGCTGCCTCCCTCACGCCGCCGGCTGCACTCATGGGCAGATGACTGGATGGCCATTCTGGACAGCAAGCGAGCCCGCTGATGGCTGCACTGCAACTCCTCCTTGACTGACTCCAGTGCTCCTGCTCAGGGCCTGTAGACCTGTGGTCCCTCTGGATGCGTGGGCCAAGACCACCTCCTGCTTCATGCCCCTTCCCCAGCCCTGCCAGGCCTTAACCTGCTTTTGGGGTAGGGCTGGGCCACTGGACCTCTGGACAGAGACATATGCATCCGGTGGGTTTGGACTGACCTCGGGCAGTGGCCCCAAGATGCCAGGGGCCCTGGGCCTCATGCCAGGGACTTGTTAAGGCCAGCAGCTCTGCCTACTTGCTGGAGGAGGTCCTTGAACTGTCAGGGCACCCTGGTCTCTGGGTCTGCTGCTGTCAGCTAGAAGTGCCAGGAATGTGACAACTGAGGTGCTTCGTGGTGGGCCCGAGGCCCTTACTGTCCTCACCACAGTACCCATCCTACTTGCCCAGCCTGTCTGGGCTTCCCAAATGACCTGTGTCATGTGTTCAACAAACACTCAGCAGGTTCCAGCCACCAGGTTCTATGCTGGGGGACAACACTGGCCCTGCCTTTGACCAGCTCCAAGGTATCGCTGCTCTGTCCCTAGAACCCTGCTCAGGACCCAGCAGAGTCAGTAGACTGAGTGTTTGTTGAATGTATGAGAAATAAATACTGTTAACTTACAGCCTGATGTTGTGGCCTCCTCTGGCTCCCACCCCACAATCCTCTAAGGTCCCTCCTCAGGAACCAACTGTCTGGGGTCACACACACTGACAAGAGGGGCTTCACGGTGCACCCTCCACCTGTGCTGTGCCTGGACAAGCTGCCAGTGAAGGCCAAGGCCGGATGGCCCTGTGTGGCAGAGTGGGATGCCCTGGGGTCTTGGTGTCTACCCTTCCTGGCTAGGCTGTCTCCTTGCCTGCCCAGCTCCTCCATGTCTTGGCTCCTCTCCCAGGCAAGACCCAGAGCCCCTTTATTTCTTTGAGCAGCTGAAAAGCTAAACCTGAACCAGTCATTTCCTTGCTGTACTCTTGAGAAGTCAGAGTCTGTTGCCCTTGAAGAAAACATGAGTCACCCACTTCTAATTTGTCCCACCTCTGGGGTCCTCCTGGCAGGCCTTTCTGCCTCTTGTGACTAGAACTCTTTGGGGTATCTTGGAGGTAAGGCAGGTAGAGAGAAGACTGGCTCAGGCTTGGCTGAGCTTTCTGGCTTACTGGCTTTCCAAGTCTTCCAAGCTTGGGCTCCACCACTCCAGCTTAGGGAAGAAGGGCCCTCCTGAGCTCCATTGCTCCAGATCCAGGAGGGGGATCCCCCTGGACTCTCATCCCAGTTTGAGGAAGAGGGTCCCTCTAGACTCTGTACCCTAAACTTGGGGAGGAAGGGCTGCCGTGGGTTCTGTCAGTCTAGCTTAGGAATGAAGAGTTTCCCCTAGGTTCCATCACCCTGGCTTGGGGCGGAAGCCCCTCCACCAGGCCCCATTGGTCTGGCTCAGAGAGGAAAAGATCCCCCTGATCTTGGCCAAATAGTTCTGCATGGCATCGCTGCTACCTGTGGCACAGCTTTGTCTCTTGGTTGAGGACAGCTGTACAGGTCATTCTGAATAGAAGTGTATTGGCTTTGTAGCAAGGGATCCAGAAGCTGTGCAATGCTCAGAGGAGTTCTGACCACCCTGACCAGGGGCCCTGGAGAAAAACAGGCTTCGGATTGCTGGCTCCCCAGCTGCTTCCCAGATCCTGCTGCTCAGAGAGGAGGAAACAGCTGCTGACTGAGGTCATGTCTATGGGGTCCTCTTTGTGAGGGCTAGGAGAATGTGTGATGTGTGACTAGTGAATCACCTGCTTGTGACTCCTGGTGGTTGGACTTTGTTCTTTCTCCCTTCAGCAGCAGGGTCATCTCTTCACCCTGACACACTTTCCCCACTCTCTCCTTGCTGACCACATGTCTGCATTTAGAGGGACCTTGAAGGTAGAGGGCTGTCCTTCCTCCATGAGTGATGGTGCCTGCTTGGCACTTAGAGTGGGTGAGGAGGCTGCGTCCTGTACCTACTATGTGCTGGGTCTTGTGCTAAATCCAGGCATATGGTAATGAATAAGACCAACCCAGTGCTGCCATGAAAACACTGCGATGATGATAACTCAGGAAGCAAAAAGCAGCATGGCTCATTTCTGCCTTGGGACCTGTGCATGGATGGCAGAAACAGTCCTGCTGGGCTTCTCCAGCTGTCTGGGTTTCCCCTTCCTCCTGCTGAGGAGCAACCAGACTCATGCAGAGAATGCAGCAGGGACCTGCACCTGGTCTCTGATAGTCCCCAGATCCTACAAGCTGGAGGTGCAGGGCCCCTTGGTACACACACACACTCCAAGAGCCACACAGGACAGGAGTGGGGTGGCCTGGCCCTAACCCTTACTCAGAGACATTCCCTCCTTGCCTCAACTCCATTTTCTCCTGTTTTTTTGGGGGTACTTGCACCCCATGAGTATCATTATGGGGCTGGCCTGACTCCTCTCTCTGCTCCCACAAAGCTACAGAAAGAAAATTATTTTCTGAATCCTGAAGACTGGTTCTTCTGAAGCCTTTTTAAAACTGAGGGCTGCTGCTATAAGTCTTAAAGTAAGTTTAGAAACTCAACTCCACAACTGCTCAACTGGAATCACTTCCCTCAGAGCAGGCAGCCACTGGAGCAGTGCAATTAGCATAAAAGAGCAGAGATAATTTCTGGGGAGAAGGTGCATCAGAACCAAGCCCACCAGACAGCAATTCTAGAGTGCCTGGCAGTAAGGAGGACGTATGTGAGGGGAAGGCCAGGGGCCGGGAGCTGGTGAGTACTCAAGGCCCAGTTCTCGGGACAGCCCCTGTGCAGGCTTGCAGGATGGGAAGGAGAGGTGCAGCCCAGCACAGTTGCAGGGTGTGTCTCTACGTGACCTGCCTGTGCTGCACACTGCCATGCATGGTCACCACTGTTCTCAGTGTCCTGGGAAGAGCCAGGTGGCCCCTGCAGGTGAGGACCTGTTCCAAGACCCCAGAATTTCACCACCCTCTTGTCAAACTTCACCTAATTGAAGTGGAGGTCACTTTCCTCCATGTCGGGGGAAGCACATGTTTTCTTCAAATCTGCTTGGTAAACCCAACTCCATATGGGAGAGCTGAGCTTGGTTCTGTTGAGGATGGGGTCAGCTTGGTCTCAGGTAAGGCAGAACATCATGGAAGGGGTCGTGGCAGAGACAAGTTGCTCACCTCATGGCAGCCCGGAACCAGTGGGAGAGTCAGAGTGCCTGTTTTTGTGAATTTACTCTTCTGTTTTTTTAAAAAATTTATTTTAAAGAGAATAAAATCAAAACAAAACAGAATAAAGCAAACAAGAACAGAGCAATGAAAGCAATACAGGACCTTAGAACAATAATAGGAAATTAACAATGGTCACCATAATGTCTCTTGTTTTCTTCAAAATATCTTTCCATATCATCAGACATAACAAAATCAAAACCAAACAGAATAAAACCAATCAAAACAAAAGAATAAGACCAAACAAACCAAAACAGAACAAAGCCAATCAAAACAAAATGGTGAAAGTGATACAGGACTCTAAAACAACAGGAAATCAACGTTGGCTTCCATAATGCCTCCCACTATCTTCAAAATTGTTGTGCATACTATCAGACATAACAAAATTAAACACAACAAAACAGAATGAAACCAACCGGTTGCTTACAGGAGGGTGGAGTGGGGTTGTCTCCCAGCCCATGTGCCAGATGGCTCATGGGAAGGGTGAATTGGCTTCTCCTTCTTGTTACTCCTCCCAGACCCAGCATGGATCCCACTGACTCATAAGAAAGATGAATTTGGCTTGTTCTCCTCCCGGGACTTGCACAGTTTGTCCCAGATCTCAGGAAAACCTCTTCAGTATTTTTAAACAGTACTAGGAATTGAGTCTAAACTTAATCTCAATTGCCCAGGTTGTCCCTAAACTCATAATCCTTTTGCCTCAGGCTCCCAAGCAACTGGAATCAAGGGTGCATTATCACACCCAGCTCTCTTCTTTGGTTCCATCTGTGCCCCAGCCTATTGGGCAGTGCCCGACATTCAGGGTTGATCTCCCCACTCAGTTTGCCACCCACATGTCACTCACTTCTAGACACATCCAGAAGGGTGCTTTACCAACTTTTCTCAGACTAATCAAGTTGGCAGTCAAGAATAACCATCACAGGACCCTTGTCAGCCTCCCAGACCTGCTCCTCTGTTCCTGTCTGTAGGATGCTCTCTGCCCACAGGCTGCATGAGCTCTGTTCTCCATGAGTTCCAGATGGGCCTTGGGAGGCTCTCTGTGGCCACTGCTACCCACTGAACCCTTGCCCTCATGGACAAACCCAATTGTTCACAGACCACACTGACCTCCCAAGGGTGTGTTGTCCTTGAGTCTGGGTGTCTGGCCAGGGGCAGGTAAAGCACAGGCCATCTCCAGAAGGACCTGCAAACAACTCTGCTCAGAGTCTTCTAGTCCTTGAGCCCCAAGACCCCATTGGAGGGCTGCAGCCCCATTCCTTCTGGACACAGGATCGCAGATTCTCCAGTTTAGATCAGATCCTAATGGCACTGAATGAAATCCATGAAAAATCCTTGCCCCTGGGGTGGTCATGCAGACATGGTGATGTGTATCAAGAACATGTCACTACCATTCTCGTTTCTGTTCTTCCTCACAAAAGCTCTCAAGCAGTGCTGTTCCTGCTATATGGAAGAGAGGGCTCAGAGATGTGCTGAGACTTTGTTGAGGTCACACTGTTTCAGACTCATCCTGACTCACTTTGTCTTCCTCTTGGCTATATGGCCTTTTCTTTAGAGATCCATGTGCAGAGACAGACACTGATGTCCTGTGCTTAAAGCCAGAGCCCTCTTGCTGGGTCCTCATCCTCACCTTTTTGCCAGGGACCCGGAGCAGGGTTCCCTGGGATGCTGGAACCTTCCACCCCTAGCAGGTGGAAGCACAGCCTATACATAAGGAGGGTCAGTGGGTTGTCCTGACCCCTCAGAAGGACAGATGGTCTCATTGACCTTTTTTTGAGCTTTTATTACATCACTTGCCCCCATCACTTTACGTGTCTCCTTGTCTGAGCACCAGCATTGTGTGATAGGTTCCCCTGTGTCCCTTACCCCTTTCTTATGGAGCCCAACTTCCACATTCTGGCAGAAGAAACTGCTAAGAGAGCAGCAAGTCAGAACACTGATGACCGTGGTTCCCCCACGACCCAGTCACCTTCCACACACTCGAGGCTTTGTGGGGGACATTTCTGATCTAAACCACAATACACCCTTCCTGCTGGCTGGTGGCTGGGACCACCTCAGTGGGCGGGGTCCTGTTCTCCAGGCTTCTAGTCATTGCCCAGTTCCTGTGTCGTGCTTTTCACCTGTTACAGTTTCTGCTGAGGGCCAAGTTTCTCTTTGCCTACCTTAAGGTGGAGGCTCAGCTCCATATCCCATGCCCTGCCTTGTTGGGAACACCAGAACCCTGAGAATCTGGACCGTGTGGAGTGGGGGATGCAGGTAGGAACCTAGAGTGACTGGCCTGAAATCCTGGTTCCATGCCCTGGGTCATACAGAGATGGCTTGTGTCCTAGGCCAAATGGGAACACTGTTGTCGGGAGTGAGCATTAATTAAGGAGATGATTACTGCTATAGTGTTATGAGAACAGGTCCCAACTAACAGAGGAACCTCGCTGCTATTCTGCCTTCACCCCAGGCTAGCCTGGAGCATGCGTGCAGTGTGCATGCGTGTGTGTGTGTGTGTGTGTGTGTGTGTGTGTCTGTACGTGTGAGGCAGCCTCTCCATCTTTGGCCTTCTTGTCAGCATCCCAGTCCCCAGCTCTGGGCCATGGCATGTACTAGGCACTCTAAAGGATGTACTCTTGATGTTCCCATGTGCAATCACAGAGCCACTAGGGAGGCTGAGGCAAGGAGCAGGGACTGTGGCGGCTCCCTTCCACAGCCTTCACCATGCACCTCCTGGTAGGTCCTTGCAGCAGTTCAAAGTATGGTCCCTCTTTCCCCTTCTCCCTCTCTTTTTTCTTCCCCTTCCCTCCCCTCTCCCCCTTCTACTCCTCTGCTTTACCATCACGTGACCGACGACGGAGTAGAGGGGCGCAGTAGCTTCCACAGGAACCTGGAGATTCTCTCCAAAGCATTGTCCTGGTTTGGCCACCAGGTGGCAGCCTGGCTCCAAATTGTGTTGAGGGAGGTTAGGGGACAGGCACTGGCAGCTGTGGAGAAAGCAGGAAGGGAAATTCTCTTCTCACTCTCCCTCCAAGGCTGCTGCGGCAGGAGCCCTACAGGTCACAGGTGTCAGAAGGCTGAGGACTTGCTGCCAGCTTCTGGGCGTGAGGGCTTACCCTAGCGTGCTTATCCAGGAGACAGCCTTTTTCCCAGGCATAAACCTTGGACATTTACTTACCACCCATGAACTTTACAGGAGGCCTGAAGAGAAAAGCCATCTGCTTCTGCGTCAGGGGCTGTGCAGGTCCCAGCTGTACACCTGCATCCAGCAGTGCTGTCTGAGGGTGGTAAAGCACCTGAGCCCATCCTAGCTCCATCTTACAGATGCTCTGGATTCTTGGAGTTTCTCCAGGAACTATTGGTTGCTTCTGATTCCTAGGGAGCCTCCTTGCACCAGCTCTTCCTCCTATGCTTCTGGGAGACTCAGGTGGTTGCAGCCAAAGCCCCACACCTTTGTGGACATGCAGGACAGATGAGAGGCGCTTTTGCAGGGGGTGCATTTATCCAGAGCTGCCCAGGCCTGGGGGCCAGGCTGAGGAGGCCTGTGTGTTTCAGAGAAGGCCAGGCCAGGCCAGACCTGAGCTATAGTCCTTGAAAAGTTATCTTCTAAGCCAGGTGTGGTGCATGGTTATAATTGTAGTACTCTGGGAGGCTGAGGCAGGAGGATTGCAAATTTCAGTCTAGTTTGGGCAGTTGAGCAACTTAGCATGAACTTGTCTCAAAAATAAAACAGAGGCTGGAGATGTATGTAGCTCTGTGCAAAGTCCTGGGTTTAATTTCCTTATTGAAGAAAAAGGTTCAGAACCTGATGTCCACAGGAAGCCATCAGTTGTGAAGCTATTTAAAAGGTAGGGAGAGGCGGCACTAAGGAGACGCAGTCTGGTGGAGAATCCAGGATTCTCACCCAGATTTTTCTGCCAGCTAGGGTTTCTTTCCTCTTCAGCAAGATAGACTTGACCATAGTACAAGAGCTGAAGTTCACACAGATGGCCACTGGATGGCGCCAGAGTCCAAGCTCTAGCTGCGTGGATCCCTTCACGCCGCAGGGGAGCTCTTCCCAAAGGCTTGGAGCCTGCGGGCGCGGTCTGGGCCATACTTACCCACAGTCAGGTCCTTTTCTGTTGTTCCTGTCCACCAGCATTGTCTTCGGACCCTGTGCGCCTTCTGGAAGTTCCAGTGGTCAGGGCCTGAGGACCTCAGCTGCTGCTGTCCCGGAGGACAGATGATTCAGATCGATTCTTACCTCATCTAATGCCGTGGGTGTTTCTGAGAAGCAGAAGTGGAGTTCTGGGGTCCTGGCAGGGCAGGACAGGACAGGACAGGACAGGACAGGACAGGACAGGACAGGACAGGAGGCCTCCACAGGCCCAGCAGTCACGCCAAGTCTGTCTGCTGTGGGCCACATGCCCTTATGAGACCCTCTGTACAAACCTGAGTTTGTGATCTGGTGGTCCTCAGTCAGGTTCTGTTGGCTTATGGTGTTTTTTTCAAGATACTTTTATGTCCTCCCGACATAAGCTCTCAGGGGACTGGCCCAGGATGCTCTGGTGAGCAGTGGGCCAGGAAGGGGGGACTTTTGCTTAATGTGCTCCTGGGGTTCAATCCCTGTGCTCTCCAGGACTCAGCCCTACTCGCATATTCGTGCCACCTCCCAGGTCCCTGGTGCCAGTCGAGTCCCTGACTTCTGAATAAGCAGACACACCCTCATCATGCCCCACCCACGCCTAGCCTGCAGCCCCCTTGTTTTCACTTCCCACTTATTTCAGGCCTGCTGTACCTTCAAGGTTCTGCTGGCCTCTGTCAACCCCCAGAAAGTCCACCACAGTCTGCCCCAGCCCAGGGAGCCAGCTCTCCTCTGACATCCTGCAGCACTAGGTACCTGAACCACTAACTGCACTCAGCGTCTAGGGGAGGAAGTGAGTGGCTAACGAAAAGGAAGGGGAATCAAGAAGGGAGAAAGGGACCCGGCATCTGCCAAATGCCTCGGGACATTATTGATCTTCCCAAGTGATTAGGAGGCAAGGTAAAGATAAACTCCTTTTAATTTTGTAAAAATTGATTCAGAGAAAGAAGAGCCCAGGTTCAACTCAATTCCCAAGCTGCAACACAGAGCTTGACGTTCAATCCGCATCGTGAGGCTGCAGACAGGAGGAAGCCCAGGGCATCCAACGAACAGAAAAGGATCAAGGGATGGGATGACTCACAGTGCAGCCTCCCCCATCATCTCTGATGCCTCAAAAGGATAGAAAGTAGGTACTTAAAATTCACAACCACACGGCGAGACAGAACGCTGCCTTAGTAAACCAGACGCTTTGCCAAAGATGTGCAGGTGGAAGATGCTGGTGCTGAGGGGAAGAGTGGCTATTCCGGATGAGGGGAGCACTCCAGGTCAGGGGTGGAGGTGGTCAGAGGGCCCTAACAGAAGACTGTGTTAGCTTTCTGTTACAAACTGCCGGAGACAATCAATTTAAACACAGGGAAGGTTTTACTGTGACTCATGGCTTTGGAGGCTTCATTGCTTTGGCCCTGTGGTAAGGCCACATCATGGGAGGTGTTTGTGGTGGAATAAACTGTCTCATGGCTAGGACTCAAAAAGAGGGAGAGCAGGGGCTGGGGTTCCATTATCCCCTTAAAGTCCCCTCAGTGACCTAACTTCCCCAGCCAGGACCCAAGAGTCCACTGCCTTCTGATAGCACCATGGGCTGAGGACAGAGCCTTTAACACGTTGGCTTCTGGGCGCCATTCCAGATCCAACTGCAGCACCACCCAGGTCCCTCCGTAGGCGCCTCAGGCAGACTGAGCCCTCTTACCCAGTAAACACATCTGGGCCCCTGGAGAGCCAGGGCTCTGTGCATTTTGAGGGAGTAGCAAGGAGTGAGTATGGCTTCTTGACCGTAAGAGGCAGGCAGTGTCCCGGAAGGCTGCCGCTCAGGTGGGGTGATACTCCAGCCCCCGAGCCTGAGCGGGAGGCACTGTCTAGGGGCACACACAGCTGTCCTCTGAGGGAAGCATCCCGGGAGGGAATCCAGACTTGCAGTCTTAGTCCATTTTCTGCTGTTCTAGCAGAGTGCTTGGGTACTTGAGCTGGGGTCATTTATAAGGAAAAGGTGCCTACTTAGCCCCTGACTCTGCATAGTTGGGTAGTGGCAGGGCCACAGGTGGGAGGGGAAGGCAGGACTGCAGGAGGAGGATGCTTCCTGAGTCCAAGGTGGTTGGGGCTGCAGAGCAGGTGAATTGGCCTGAGTGCTAACCACTCCCCGGTGGTGTATGTGAATTATTCCCCCTGACCCTGGAGGCAAGTGCAACCCACATGTGCGCTGTGTGTACAGGAGAGACTGAGATGTATGCAGGACTTGGACTTCAGTCCAGCTGATGCCACCATAACATCTATTAATTTTGCCACCATAAGTGTGTGTTCTTTGCTTTGTTCTGGGAATCCTTCCAGGGAAGTGATGATTGGTTTTTCTGATTCTCAAAAAATGCACTGTCTCACGTGTCAAGATAGATTCCAGAATTAGAAGCTTGAGATCTGAGAGCCTGGTGTGGAAAGGGAGTGGTCCCAGGAAGGACTGTGCTCGCCATCCCCATGTCCCCATTAGTCAGGAAAGGACATCAGGATCCACTCAGGCTCTCGCAGCCGGAGGACAGACTCTTCTGGAGCTTCTCTCACCACTCATTCCCTGTCACTTTACAGAAAAGGCATCCAGAGCCCAGAGAGCTGACCCAGTTCCCACGGCTGATGGGCTGGCCCAGGGAGAACCTGACACCTTTCCATCATGCTGTCTGACTGTGGGCCCAGCAACTTTCTGGGTCTGGGAACTGCCCACCTTCCCTACCCCAAGGTGGTTCCTAGCACTGAAGGAAGAGCTAGTGCCACTCAGAAGCCCATGAGACACCAAGTGACCAGAGGAAGACTTCAGCCTGTGGCCAGCAATGTGACTTGGGTAGATTTTTTTTTAAAGTTGTAAAATACTCATTTATCACTGTAACTATTTTAAAGTGTATAAATTCAGTCACATGAACTACATTTGCCATGTTGGACGACCAGCATCACTATCTGGTTCTAGAACTTTTCACCACCCAAAGCTATCAGCAGTTACTCCCCATTCCCTGAACCAGTGCTTTCTGTCTTCGTGGATTTTCCTCTTCTGGGTATTTCATAGGCATAAATAAATGAGACAAGTAGTATGATTTTAGGGCTCCAAGAAAATCAAAACCCTCTAGCAGAGTTCAAGGTTCTGGAGGCTGAGGCAAAGAGCTTCTCTGGGCAACCCATATTTATCAGGTTTTCAAGCAAACAGAGGGGATTCTGAGGAAAGTGTGGGAAGTGAGCAGGGCCTTGGGAGTCACCTCAGAGACTTCTCCAAGTAGTAGGTTATGCCACTTTAGGAGAACTGTCTTATCTCCGTGAGAAGTGAGATGCCTGCAGTGGCAGCCTCTATCTACTTAATGGGGTTGGAGCCAGGTGTCCTCAGCTGTGGCCTTACCTCACCCTTTGAGGCATCTCTGGCTTCACAGGCCACTTCAGGTCTCAGCCAGGACCAGTGATTCATAAAGGGTCACTTACCGTGAATCCATTGCCCATCTCCAGGTGAGGGGCCGAGGCCTAGGACAGACTCACAGATAAACAGAGAGCCAATTAGTTAATTTTAAATCCTGCTCAGAGCCGCTTCATAGGGATCTCCAAAATCAGGCAATGACCTTTGGTGTCTGTATTTCTTAACTTGGCATAATGGTTTCCATTTTGGCATCCCTCAAGAACATCCCTGACTTGCTGGTAGGAGGGGTTTGAACAGAAGAGGCAGGTCACTGGGGCATGGACAGCAAGGTCCCTTCACTCTCTGCTCTCTGGTGCCCATGAGGTGAGCGGCTTTTCCTCTGCCTGCCATCCTGCCTTGGAGCCAGTCGACTCCAGGAATTGAAACATGAGCTACAACAAGCCTCCCCTCTTTTAAGATGTGGGTGTTGGGTGTTTTTGTCCTAGCAACAAATAAAATGACTAAGACAGTCAGCACATGGGAATAGCGAGATGAGTTTCAGAGTAATTTCATGGGGACCACCACACTGGTTTTACAGCAGGGTGGCCATTTATTGGCCCTTCCTCTCTCCTGTCACATCTCCAGGAGAGTTCCCTGCTCCCCAGCGACCTCTGCAGCTGACACCCCACCTTGCCGCTGCGCCTTTTAGTCCCCGAGCTCCTGCTGCCTGAGGGCCCAGTGGTCCCTTGAACATCCCAACAGTACTTTTCCTCTTTCTCAGATCTACTTTGCTCTGAAACCGACATGCCCTCCACTCAGCGTCACTGCGGCAGGACCCCAGCAGGTGACAGAGCCCTGGCCATGACCTGACACAGACTGTGTTGGGCAGATCAGGCAGCCCCACCTTCCTGAGCTCAGAGCCATCACTGGTCAAGGAAAAGGTGCCCATGCACAGGCTGTCATGGCTCAGGACACTGGTCCTGGAGGCTCCATGCTCCTTGCATGGATTCGGATTGATTGGGCTGTGTCCTGAGATCCCTAGAGGCCCAGGCTTCCCTGCATGGTGCAGCAGCGACTGCAGCTCTCCTGCGGCATACGGGCTCCGTGCACACGTTGGGCTCCAACTGCCCCTCCACAACCCCATCCCCAGTGGGGCTCCTGGGAATCAATTTCTGTACCCTTGAAGCTGAAGATCAAGTTCCCACTGATCGGAACCTTGCCAAGTAGCCACTGCTATGTGCCTTCTGGGACATCATGGGCTCATTTCCCTCCTGCTGCAGTTTGACATTTACAATCCATCTATTTGCAAATTTGCTGGCTCTACAGACCTGTACGGGGTCCCTGCCACAGACAGGCTTGTCCACTGTGCTCCTGTTCTTGACCCTCAAGTGCCTGGGGCAGGGGGACAGCTCCCCCGCTGCCCTCATAAGCCTGCAGGTGCCCTTACCATGCCTGGCCTCCTCTGCTGAGCTGTGGGTGTCTGAACAGAGCAGTAATCTACATGCAGTACCTGTCCCTGGCTGGGCTGGGGGGCAATAGCAAGGCAAAGGACAGAGACACAGGGTTATTTCCTTTGATTAGGCCCTAGATTAAGCAGTGCTCTGTGCCCAATGAGGTCAAGGTGTTGGTGAGGTGGGGGCTGGGGCCATCCTGAAGAGGCAGTTCTGGCCTCCGCTTCCTCCTGTGATTGCTAACACTGTCTAGACTGACATTAGATCAGAGGCATCCCGCACCCAGTACCCATGCTCACGGTCACTGCGGCCTTGGCCAGCCTCTGTGGATGGCTCCTCTCCTGCTTGGCCCCAAGGTCGCTCCCTCAGCATCAGGTAGCTCCCGCTCTGGCTCCACTCAGAGCCCTTCATGGCTTCCAGAGTCTTCACTGCTGACGTCTGTCCTGGTCTGGTGACTCAGTCCTCACTGTCCACCACCACCTCCTGGGACCTCCCCTCCACCCCACCAGTCACCCTGTGCACTTTACTCCTCTCTCTGCCACAGGGTAAGTGCTGCTTCTGCTATGACTCTTCTGTGTCCCTAAACACTAAAGGAGCAGGAAGGTGGGAGGATTTAAGTGAGTCCGGAGGGAGCAGCAGGAATGAACCAGGCGGAGGGGGTGAGGTGAGGGGTTACGGAGAGACCCTGGCAGGAGGCAGTCGTCTTGCAGGGACTGAAGCAAGGCCTCTGTGGCTGTGTGTGTACACGGGGGCGGGGGCAGTAGGAGAGGAGACAGAGTGGGGAGGGGCTTCATGGGGCCGCTACCCCAAGCCCCCGACCCAGCTCCATGGCTCCTTCAGCGGTGATCAGCCTCCTTCACAGTGACCTGTGTACACCCTGTCCTCCCCAGGTGACTGTAAATATCCTCAGGTACGCGGCCTGTCTCGGCCTCATCTGCACGCACACGCGGCCTTTCTCGGCCTCATCTGCACGCACACGGTGGTATCTGCAGTGTGATAAATAAACAGACGGTGGTGGGAAGAACCCGGCAATCTCACAGGGAGAGGGAACCTGGGCTTGCATGAAGCGGGGGGCCTGTGTCCTTGCTTTAACCTTGAGCTCCAAGGCAGGGGAGAGGGAGGTCAGGAGGTGGGGGGTCCCATAGGCCAGGCTTCAGTAGGCAAAGGATGTACTTAAAGGAGTCAGGCAGGGAGGTCTCTGGGGCTTTCCTAGGAGGTAAAACCTTTGGAAATTGGGGGTCTCCAGCAAGGGTAAGGGGCAGACTGGCTTGTCCCACCCTTCTGGAAGTGCTGAACCCCCCAACCCAGAGACTCTGTCCTATCTGGTCATAGGGCCTGAATCCTGTACCCCATGTCCCTGCCACCAGGGGCTCCTTTTCCCAGTTCCCAGGCAGGAGAGGGCCACAGGAAGTGGCCAGGCAGCCGCCTACATGGACATGGTGAATTATCAGGCGCTGCCCCAGCCCTGCACCGCTGTGCTGAATATTCAGTCTGCTCCCTGACTTAGTCTCTGCCTGCGTCTGAGCAGCTCTATTTTTAAATCCCTGAGGACAGTTGACGAAAATGTTGAAAAAGAGACCAAAATTTCAAAATGTAAAAAAGCCCAATGTGGGCTGTTTTGTTCAGAAAACAGGATGACCCTTGTGGTCTATCCCCACAGGACAGTGGATATTGCAAGGAGAGCCAGGGGCTCGGGAGCCTGGCTTAGACCCTGGCTCTGCTACTTATTCATGTGTGTACTTGGCCAAGCTCCTCCCCTCCCGCACCTCAGTTTCCACTGCGCAAAAGCAAAAGTTTGGACGTTGATTCTCCATTTATCTGTGGTGATTCAAAAGAGTGTCCTTTGCTGGAGAAGTTATGGGGCTGCGAACCTGCAGCCTGAGTGCTAGGCCGTGTCTGCAGCTCAAATGCAGTGGGGCCTTATGGGAATCCAGTGTCGCAAAATGCACTGGAGTCTAGCCAATGCCTTTCAGTGCTGGTGATCTTTGTGTTCACCGATCCAGACACCAAACATGTATAGGTACCAGAAGACACAGTGTTACACGTGGGGTGAGACCAGTGACCTGGGCAAGGTGATTTCTGCGCCAGCCCTGGCAGAGAGCTGTGACCAACTCCTGCTGTGTGCTGGTGCCTCTCTGCTCCTCACATGGTAAAATGGGCTCCTCCAGCATGTGGCAGAGGGTCCAGCTTGTGACTGCCTTCTTACAGAGATAGCAGCACTGTGATAGCTCTGTCTCTCACTTTCTCTGCACAAAGTCTTACCTTCCTTCTCAGGCCTGGGTGTCATTTGGGAGCAACTGAAATGCAAGGCGATGTTTAGGGCTAGGACAGAAATTGCTGAGCAATTCTCATTTTGCTTGCTGGATGCCATGGGTAATGGTTGCTTGTGTCAACTTGAGAAGCTTAGGCGCTTACCTGGATCAGCTCAGCAATTCTACACACTAGGGTGTAGAAGACCCAGCCTAAGGTGGCTCGTCACCCATGTGGCGTAAAGGGGAAAAGAAGAACAGACTTGCTTCTGTTCTTTGGAGCAGCTCCAGTCTTTGCCTTCAGCTTGGATGTCCTCTCTGGCCTTCTAGTGTGGACTCCGGCTTCTGCCCTGGGTCCTTCAGCCTTCCAGGGTAGACTCTTCAGCGTCCGTCACAGGCCCATCAGCCTCCTGACGTGGACTTCCATGGGACACTGCAGTGAACTCCAGACCTTGGACTGAATCTTTCAGTCTCCATGGTGCAGACAGACCCTCTGCACACTTCCTCATCCAACTCTGTGGGTGACCATCATGAGCCAATCTTGTATACATTTGTACATCATGTGTTATATCTGGTTTTCTAGTAAAACACTGACTGATACAGCTTGTGAGCAGTGCAGCTGTTGGAGGTCACTACGGCATGAAGAAGCCTTACTGGTCCGTGAGGAGAATCACCAAGAGGAAAGTGCACCTCCGCCTGGTTGAAGGACTGCCCTGCTGGGAACTCCAGAGATTCTTTTTCATCCATAGAAACTGTGAGAAACAATAAAGTGCTGGTGTTCCCAACCCTGCGTTTTGGGAGCTTTGTCCTAGCTACAGCTGGCTCAGAGATGATCAGGGCAGGGCAGAGAGCAGTGTCTCCTACAGGAGTCCTGGGGTGGCCCCAGGCTGGAGTAGGGACTTTGGAGTGGAGGGGTTTGGCCAATGGAATGAACGCAGAAGTGATACCTGCTGTTTCCCAGTGATAAAACTCCTTTGTGATTGTCCTTCCTGCCTTGCCAGACCCCAGAGCCTCTTTCTGATTGGGAGGAGGTGGCATAAGGCAGTGGGACATCTGTTAGTCTGAGCCAGTTTCTGAAGATGTACAGAGAAACACTTCTCAAGCCAAACCTCTGTGATCTTAAGCCACTGAGATACAGGAGTTGCTTGTTACTGTAGCATAAAAATAACCTTCCCCGACTGACACGTGATAAAAACAAATAATAGTTAAGTGCTCCCCATTTTATTGTTGAGAACATGGGGCATTCTGAGCATTCAGTTAACTCTGATATGTTACTGTGATGCCAGTTCCTGTGTCTTAGGAGAGCCACCCCCCCCCCCAGCAGACTCTGACACAAGCATTTGAATGGAGGAAGTTGATTTGAGACACGAAGGCAGGAATTACTGATGTGTAGGAGGAGTCCAAGTGCAGGTGTGGGGTGCCGGGCCAGAGTCCAGGTTTTCCTCCTATCCCCTGATTCAGAGGGTATGGAAGCCGGCTCCCCCAACAGCTCCTGTTCTCAGTGGTTGAGAGCAGCTGGGGGGCAGGTGTCAGCCCCAGGCCCTGGGCTTGCACTGGGCATATTCCGAATGTCTTTGAGCCAGATGGGGAAGTCCTGCTGCAAAGGCAGGATTCTAGTGAGAAGACGTTAGCAAAAACAGGAAGGGGGGGCATCTACAGTAATTCACCAGTGGGGAAAGGAAGCTCTCAGGAGGGCATTGAGTCCATGCCGGAACCTGGGCTTGACCCAGCCCCCCTGACTTCCGGCCTTGAGTTCTGGACTGCCCAGGCTCCCAGTGGGAAAAGCATATAACCTCAGAATGAGAACTGCAGTCTTGCAACTTGTGGGAAGGCACCGTGTCTCCTTTGTGTAACCAGCAGCTCCACATCCGTGGAAATGTCCCTCAGGGAGCAACCCAAGACTCAGGCCTGTGTGCAGGATGCTGCATGGCTGCCAGCTGGACGCCGGCCCATGGGTTTGACGTGTTGAGTTGGGCACAGGTCCCAGGGCCTCCCCTGACGGCCTGGACTGACGGCAGAAGGGCCACAACCTCCTCCCCCACTTCAGAGTCTTGTCAGCTGCAGCCCCCTGTTGTCTGTCCAGAAAACTGAAGCAAACTTCTAACCCTGGCACTGCCTTCCTTAGCTGTGTGGGTTTAGTTAGAACACTTTAGTTCTCTGATTGTCAGGTTCTGATCTTTGAAATGAGAGGCTTTGAGTATATCAAGCTGGGCAGCCTTGAGCTAATGGATGGTACTTTGGTCAGTCAGGCTTAACTTACAGCACCACCGCTTCCTGGCTTGGTAGTCTTGTGCAGGCAACTCCCTCTCAATGAACTCGGTTTCCACATCGGAGGATGAAATGAAGGTCTGTTGTGGTGAGATATTGCAGGCTAGAGGGTCTGGTGCTCGATAGTCATCCAGTGTCTCCAGTACCACATTGGCTCTGCAGGTCCTAGCTTTAAGACCCATACCTAGGGACCCTAGGGAAAAGACAAGACCTCTCTGGGCCGTGATTGTAATACCTGACCCTGTTTTGCACCAAATTTTGGCATAGGGTTGGTGAGATGCTGGGTATGATATGAGGCATCAGGGCCCCAGAGAAAAAAGCAAGGATCAGACACAGCATGCTAATCTGTGGGCCTGTATGGGTTTTTGCTGTCTGTTTGTATTTTTGTGTTAGGACTGAACCAGGGTCTCATGCATGCTAAGCTCATGTTCTACCACAGAGCTAGACTGCAGACCCTTTGATCTGTCTGCTTGGTGGGCAAAGCTGCCAAGGCCTAGCCAGGGACAGGAGGCTTTCAGGTACACTGTGGCCCCTGTGCATGCATGGGACACACTGTTGTCTGTCCTGATGTTCCTTATCATCCCAGGCATCCACCCATGCATCTGGTCACCCTTTAAATACCCTTCTAGGCCCCCAGGGAGGAGAGTTCAAGTTGAGGCTTGACAGAAACATATAATTGCAGAGGAGTGAAAAGTATAGAAAAAACTCAAGGCCAGAAATATGATTTAATGTATACAATACAAGACCATTGAGATTGTTCCGGTGCTGCGTGATGCTGTGAAGCCTTTTGAGGCAAGGATCTGCACCCTTGTAGACCCCACGAGTGTAACAAGTTTGGATTAAAGAACAAGGTTCCCTGCAGACATCCCAGAGAGGGCTCTGAGACAACAGAGCAGATGGCAGTGAGGCCCATCTCCAGGACTGAGCCACCAGGGCTGCTCGGCCTGGAGACTGAGGTGGTGTGAGGCCAATGAAGCAAGGGGCGAGGGCATCTGGGGTTCCCTCTGTTGAAGGTCAGGATTCACCCACACAGAGTTAGAAGGGCCAAATTCTCATTCATTCTGTGGTGAGGAGAGAAGAAACCCCAACATTTATTGGTTTCTGGCTTTTACTACTCATGGGCAAGTGGCTGGTCGAAGGGGATTTAAATGACTTTTTAAAATAAAGAAGAGGGGCTAGGGATTTAGCTTAGTGGTGTAAGCACCTGCCTGGCATGTGCAAGGTTGTGAGTTCAATCCTCAGTACCAAAAAAAAAAAAAAAGAAAAAGAAAAAAAATAAAGTCACACACACCCCCCAAAACCTAGAGGGTGCAGCAGAATCACTGTTAGAGGGAAATTTATAGCTGCCAATCCATACATTAGAAAGAAGATCTCAAATCAACAATCTAACCTTACAGTGTAAGGAATTGGAAAAAAAATGAACTGAATTTAGAGATAGAAGACAGGAAATAATAAAGATTAGGGCTGAGATAAACGAAACAGAATAGAAAAACCATGGGCAAAATCAACAAAGTCAAACACTGGTTCTCAAAATGACCAACAAAATCAACAAAATCTTACAGAGAGATACCCCACGAGCCTAACAAGTTTGGGGTTTCGGATTAAAGGACAAAGTTCCCTGCAGACATCCCAGAGAAGGAAAGAGAGGGAGGGGAGAGGGAGAGAGAGGACTCAAAATTATCTACTTCAGAAATGTGGGGACATTAACTATGAATCCTATGGAAATAAAAAAGATTATAAGAGGATGCTATGAACAATTATGCCAACAAACTGGATAACTTAGATGAAGTGGATAGATGTCAAGAAATATATAAGGTATCAAGACTAAATCATTAAGAAGCAGCAAATCTGAACAGACCTCTTATTACTAAGGAGATTGACTCAGTAATCAAACTCTGATGGGCCAGGGGTGGAACTCACTAGTAGAGTCATTTTCTCTCCTGCTGTGGCTCAGGGTTCCATCCCCAGCACAGCAAAACAAAACAGACAAAACCCTCCTGGCAAAGATAAGTGCTTGACCTGATGAATTTGATCACTGGTTTATTCTACCAAACATTTAAAATCAACACTTCTAAAATACTTCCAAACAATTGAAAAGGAGGGAACATTTTCTAACTATAAAAACAGTCAAATCCTGGGACCGAAGTCAGGCAGTCAGTACAAGAAAAGAAACTACAGACCAATAGCTCTTGTGAATTTAAAATCCTCAAAAAAATACTAGCAAGTCAAATTCAATAGCATCTTAAAAAGACATACACTAAGACCAGGAGGGATTTATGCCCAGCATGCAAGGATGGTTAAACAAACAAAAGCACTCAATCACAGTGATATAAAAAATGAGTAAAAGAAAAAAAACCACACGAACATCTTGATGGATTCAGAAAAAGTCATCTAATAAAATTCAGTACCTTTCATGATTAAGAAAAACAAACAAACAAGCAATGCAGTTAAAAAATGAAGGGCAGGGAATATAGCTTAGTGGCATAGTGCCTGCCTGGCAAGCATCAGGTCCTGAGTTTGGTTCCTGGTACAAAAAAATAAGCAAAAGACTTAACTAGACATTTATCAAAAGCAGATGTATAAATGGCCAGTAAGGACATAAAAAGATGATTAGCTTACTAATGCTTAGGAGATGCAAATCAAAACTACCTTCTATAACGAAGATGGCCATTACAGAGAAGAAAAAGCAGAGGTCTGTGAGGATGTGGAGAAGCTAAAACTCTTTATTTGCTGCTTGTGGGGGTGTAAAATGGTGCAAATGCTACAGAAAATGAGACAGTGCTAAAATATTAAAAGTAGAATGACTGCATGACCCAGCAGTTTCACACCCGAGTAGGTACAGTGCATACAAAAGTTGCAGGCAAGAACTGGATGTTGGTGCACCCATGTTCAAAGCCACACTATTCACAGTGGCTAGAATGTGGAAGCAGCCCAAGTGACGGATGAGGGGATCAACAAAATAGAGTTCATCCAACAGCAGAACGTCACTCGACCTTCCCAGGAGGGAAATTCCGACACATGCTACCTCATGGATGAAACTTGAGGACGTTATCCTAAACGAAAGAAGCCGGTCACAGAAAACAAATGTTCAAATGCATAGAGACAGAAAGTAGAAATGGTCACTGCCAGGGGCTGAGGAAAGGAACAGACGAAGAGTCATTTCATGGGGATGAAGTTTCAGTCTGGGAGATGAAAAGTTTCCGCAGATGGACGGTGGAGATGGCTGTACAACAGTGTGAATGTGCTTCGTTCCTGGAAAATGGTCTGAGTAGTATATCGTATGTTATGTAAATGTTAACACAACACAAATGTACAACGCAGTAATCATGAAGCGGTGTGACTGGGGCGGCCACGGTGTTGTGCGACGCCTCGACTTGTGACACATTTGTGATCATCAGTGCACAGGAGCTTTGGGAAATCTGGACAAAGCCTGCTGCAGCGGCTGGGGCCAGGCGTGACCTCACGCAGGGCCTGGGAAGGAGGGGTGCAGCAGAAGCTCCCACAGCTCCTGGAGGAACTGAGGACTGTCCTTGGAGGGGGTCCTGACTGGGAGCATGGGGGCCACGTCGGGCTGCTGCAGAACCCTCGGCCTTCCTCACCTCCTCCCCGCCTCCCCCGCGCCCGTGGCTGCCCCGCTCACTTTACTCCTGGGCGCAGGGAGTCCTTGAAGTGCTCCTCACAGCTGATCTCGGGCCTAGGGAGTCTCACTGCTTCTCCCTGCTTGCTAAAGGGAAGAGGACAGGACACCCTGACTTGTGCAACATTGCTCCTGGAAAGAGATTCCGGCTCTTATAAAGCAGCTCTCTGGCCTTGCTCCAGCGGAATGGAGTTGGGGTGGTGAAGGCTGGGAGACCTCCCAGGAAGGAGACACAACTGCGAAAGTTTTATAATATGGCCTAAACTGGAGAGAATCATTGGTCAGTATCCTCGGGGGACTGGTTCTAGATCCGCCTCACCAAACAGACCAAAACAGACAAGATGCCCAAGTCCCTTGTATAGAATGTTATAGTTGTTCTACTTTATTATTGTTATTTTCTTACTATGCTTAATTTATACATTGAACTTTATCATAGGTATATATGTATATGTATAGGAAAAGGCATGGAATATATACAGGCTTCAGTACTATCTGAGGTTTCAGGTACCCTCTGGGGGAGGATCTTAGAATATTTCGCTCTTGGATAAGGGAAAACTACTATAAGAGTGATACTTACAAGTATCAAGAAAGGGAATTTATTGGCACAAGTAGTTTAAAAAGCCCTAACATATCATGGTTTCA
The DNA here is from genome assembly GCA_004027455.1 of Hydrochoerus hydrochaeris. Lineage (NCBI taxonomy): Eukaryota > Metazoa > Chordata > Mammalia > Rodentia > Hydrochaeridae > Hydrochoerus > Hydrochoerus hydrochaeris. The sequence continues at coordinate 348,276 of PVLA01001501.1, forward strand.
GGTAGGGCTTGATCTAGGTACAATGATATCTCTGAGGTCCTATCTGTTTCTGTCTCTCATTTCTGTCTTTCTGCAGTGGAGCCTCTGTCCTGAAATATCACTCAGTCTCAGAAGAAGCAGCAGTTTTATCCAGTGTTCTAAGAAAAGAGTGACTCCAAGTGGATCCACTTGGAACCATGGCCTGGAGAATGGAACAGGCTAATTAACTTAGCTTGAGTCATGGGATTGACCCCAGAAGCCAGCTGTGGAATTAGAGTCACCAGAATGATGTCAATCCCCGGTGGAATCAGGGATTATTGAGAAGGATGAAGAAAGAAACTGGCGTTGAGTTCAGTGTTGAGTGCTGAATTTTAAGAGTGATCATAATAAATGAAAAAATATATCCAGATGTTGGAAATACTTTTGGTTGCATGTAACAGAAACCTCAGCCAACAGCGGAGACAGGCAGGAGCCTAGGGTTCTGCAGTTGCTGGCACTGATGTAACTGCTCAGTGGTGTCCCGAGAGCCAGGCTCCATCTACGTTCCTGTTTCTCCACTCTTGTGGGTTCCCCTTTATTCTTTCAGTGGTGTGATGAGTGTCAGAGCCCCAGGAATAATGTCAACGTTCAAAGCAGGGAGGATGGGGGCTGAATGGAGGTGAATCCAGGGATGCATGACCACTCTGCCCTTAGGAAGGCTGGGTAGGGAGTAGGGGGATTGGAGTAACCATCACAGTGTCTTCTACAGCCAACCAGAGCAGTGAAGGGATTGGAATCAAGACACACGTGAAATAATGAAGACACATGGTCTGGGAGCCTAAAAGGCAGAATGCTTGTTATTATTCTGGTGTTTTAGTTTTGAGGTAGAATCTTGCTATGGTGTCCTACCTTGGCCTTCCAAGTAGCTAAGATCTTTCAATGATGTCTTTCATGAATGCCATTAATTTAATATAGTCTAATTTATCATTTATATTTACATAGCTAATGCTTTTTTTTTTTCAGTGCTGGGGTTGGAACCCAGGGTCTCACACATGTTAGACAAGTGCTCTGCTATTGAGCTATATCCGCTGTGGGTAGTAATTTTAGTGCTCTGTTTAAGAAATCCATGGCTGAGTCAGGCACGGTAGTGCTGACCCCTGAGCCCAGCACCTGCCTCTGTGCTTTCCTGCCAGCCTTGTTTCTCGTCTGTTTCTGGCAGTACACAGACCTGCAATGAGAGATTTCTCTGGGATCCATCTCCAGCACTTACCCTGGAGCCCTTGGTTGATGAGAGCATTTGGTGAATATTAAAGTTCCCAGCCTGTGTGTAAGCATTATTGGGGAGGGACAAGAGTGTCCACACTTCTCATTTAGTTGTTCAGGTTGTTCACTGCAAAGTTGCTTGGTCTGGGGAGCAAGGAGAGCCCTGATCTACCTGCATTCTTTTCATCAAGCTGAATCTACCAAGGAAGAGGGTCTTTCCTAATTTTCTCTTATAAGCTGCATGACCTAGTGGATCCTGATGTCTCCATTCCTGGGACAAAAAAACCTGTGATGCCAAATCCACTTTTTAATTCATGTACACAAGAGATTCCCTCCTCCTGCCTACACTCTGCCTCCCCAAGCCCTGAGCATGAGCTGCTCTCTGCTTTCCGGGAAGCCAGCAGCCCTCCAGGAAGTGCTCTGGCTTGAAAGAGGCCTGCAGAAACCAGCAGCGACAGGATCTCAGGATCTCGCAAGTCCCTACAGCAGGACATCAAAGCTGCTGATTCCTCCAGGTAACCAGTGGCAGGCAGAGGCAGGCGAGCAGTCAGGCCCAGGAGAAACCGGTCGTGGGCGGCTGCAGAAATAATAACCCTCACTACAAAGTGGGTTCAAAATGGACTAACAGGCAATTAGTGCCCCAGCACCCCCTGTCCCAGCTTGAAGCCCATTAGACACAGGATGGCTTGAACCAAATCCTATCTTGAAGAGCTCTATTTAGCATGCTTAATATAAATTGCTCCTTAAAGACAAAAAATGTCCCAGTAATCAGGGTGGAGGGAACTGTTCTTAGCGGGAGTTTGGGAGCTAAGGCAGAGGCAGGGCAGGCTCTTGCCAGCTTGGCAGGTAGAGGTGGGGGCGTCAGGCTCCAGCCATTTCTGGCCGCTCTGTTCCTCTCCTGCCCCCTCCATCTCTTCCATATTTAGAAACCAGATGGGTTCTGCTGTGGGTGACCTGAGCTCTACCTTTGCCCAGAGTGGTCAGATCTGTTGGCACCTGGGGCAACACCCTCGGGTTCCAGGTCTGGAGCTCACATGCCTCTACGATGCTGGCCTCAACACTGTGCTTGCTCCCCCTGGCTTCACTGTCCCCTTGCTCGGCAGCCTCCCCTCCTGGATCACACCCTAGTTTCATCCTGGCTGCAACTGGCAGTTGTGGGGAGCCCTCCAAGTGCTGATGCCTGATACTGATGAGTTGGTCTGGAGTGGGGTCCCACCTGGGAACTGTTCAAGCTTCCCAGTGGCTCCATGTACAGCCAGGGCTGAGACCCACTAGTCCCCAAATGCCTGTCCTATATGGACCTTCTGCAAGGGACAGCCATTTCCTGAGGTCCTGGGAGACAGGTAGGGACAGCCTATTAGAGCTGGTACTTGGGTAGCTGCTCAGGCCTTGGAGCCAGAACCCCCTGGGCTCCTGGGCCAGGGCCATTGTTACCAGGCACTGTGTTAGAAATGCAGATCCCACACTCAGCTCCAGCAGAGTCAAAACCCCGAAGACTGGGCCAGACCTTGGTGTTTTAACCAACCCTCCAGGGGGTTCTGATGTGCCCCCATATTTGAGAATCCCTGCCCTAGAATAACAAAAGAATTAGCACAGCAGTTCAGTGCCTTTCAAACTGCAGTGTGGAGACAGCATCTCCAGGGACTGCACTGAAGTGCATATTCTGATGCAGTGTGCTGGGCCAGGGTTCCAGCAAGGCCCAGGGCACTTGATGGAGGACTGCGCTGGAGTAGATACCCCTGCTGAGTGCCCTCTGTGCCAGGCGCAAGGCCAAGTCCTCACTTGAATCATCTCATTGCTCTTCTTGGATGACCTTCCCCAAATTGTCTCATTTCATCTTCATTCACTCCTGCTCATAGGTAGATATCACTGTTAGCATTTCTATTTCCTAGCAGGTTTATTGAGAAATACTTGGCTTACCATACAGTTCACCCATTCAAAGTGTCCAACTCGACGGCTTTAGTACACCCACAGAGTTGTGCAACCACCTTAAAAGTCAGTTTTAATGTTTTCATCACCCAGAAGAGGGATCTTTTCCACTTGGCCGCCACTCTACCCTCATCCCCCAATCCAAGGTACTCTGTGCCTTCCCAGCACCCTTCTGCCCCTTCAGTTCACCTCACTCAGGGACAGACCTGGCATGCAGCTTACCTGTGCCAAGGGCAAATGTCTTGCCCTTCCTGAGCCTCACCTGTGAAGTGGGCAAGGCGCGCAGTCTGGGGTGTGAGCACTGACCCATCGGGTGCTACTCTGCCCTCCCAGATGTAACGAGATAAATGCTCCTTTTATTCCAGTCATCAGAAGAGGAGTGTGAGGTGCCCAGAGACAAAGTGCCACTCTGCCTTGGTTTCTGTCTGCAAGACAGGGGCTATGTATGAAGGGGGGATCTCTGCGGGTGCTTCCAGCCCCACAGACTCAGACTCCGTCCTGAACACTGGGTTAGAGGTTCAGCATCGGGCAGG